>PVJS01012446.1:0-43858 GCA_004027185.1 Glis glis
GCTACACCCCCAGCCCTATTTTTTATAATTTATTTTGAAACCGGGTCTCATGAAGTTGCGGAGGGCCTCACTAAGTAGAGAGAGAGAGAGAAAGAGAGAGAGAGAGAGAGAGGGAGAGAGAGAGAGAGAAAGCTGAGGCTGGCCACGAACATGGATCCTCCGGTCTCCGCCTCCCAAAGTACTGGGATTACAAGCGTGTGCCACCACGCCCGGCCTCATATTGTCTTATTATAATTGTTTTGTAGTAAGTTTTGAAATGGGGATATCTAAGTCTTCTTACTTTATTATTTTTCCCAGGATTGTTTTTGCTATATTGGGTCCCGTGTAATTTCATTATGAATCTCAGAATCCGATTATCAGTTTGCATAAAATGTCAACTTGGATTCTGAAAGAGATTACAGTAACTCTGTTGATCAGTTTGGGGAGTACTTCTATCACAACCAAGTTAATTCTTTTGATCCAAGGGCATGGGATTTTTTTTGTTTTATTAGTTATATAATTTCTTCAACAATGCTTTATGGTTTTCAGAGTGCAAGTTTTGCATCTCTTTTGTTAAATTTATTCCTAAATATTTTTATTATTTCTGATGCTATTGGAATGGAATGGTTTTCTTGATTTCATTTTTGTATATGCATATACAATTAATTTATTTAGTATATGCATATACAATTTAGTTTTGTATGTTAATCTTGTATCTAATAGTTTTAATAATTCCTTATAATTTTCTCTATATAAGATTATGTCATCTATAAGTAGAGATAGTTATATTTCTTCCTTTCAAATATGGATGCCTTTTATTTCTTTTTCTTTCTAATTGCCCTGGCTACAACCTCCAGTACAATGTAAATGATGTAATTTTGTTCTTCTTTATGGCTGCGTAGAATTCCACTGTGTACATATCCCATAGTTTTGTAATCCATTCATCAGTTGATGGGCATCTTGGCTGGTTCCAAAATTTGGCAATTGTGAATTGTGCAGCTATAAACATAGATACACATGCATTAGTCTGGTAGTTTGGTTTCAGTTCATTTGGTTAGATGCCTAGAAGTGGTATTGCTGGGTCATATGGTAGGTTCATTCTCATTCTTCTGAGGATCTTCCACACTGTTTTCCAAAGTGGTTGCACTAATTTGCAGTCCCACCAGCAGTATATTAGAGTTCCTACTTCTCCACATCCTCGCCAGCATTTGTTGTTGTTTGTGTTTTTAATGATTGACATTCTAATAGGGGTTAGGTGAAATCTCAGGATAGTTTTGATTTGAATCTCTCTGATTGCTAATGATGTTGAACATTTTTTTCATAAGTTATTGGCCATTTGTGTTTCTTCTTCTGTGAAGTGTCTATTTAGTTCACTTGCCCATTTTTTGATTGGGTTATTCTAGGTATTAGTCCTCTATCGGAGGAGGAGCTGGCAAAAATCTCCCATTCTGTCAGCTCTCTGTTGAGGTTCTTGATTGTTTCCTTTGCTGCAGAAAAGCTCTTCAGTTTAATGCAATCCCATGTATTGATCCTCATTTTAATTTCCTGTGCCTTTGGGGTCTTGTTGAGGAAGTCTTTACCTGTGCCTATATGTTGAAGTGTTGGACCTATGCCCTCTTCAAGTTGCTGCAAGGTCTCTGGTCTGATTTCTAGGTCTTTGATCCATCTGGAATTGACTCTTGTACAAGGTGAGAAAGTGGGTTATTTCTATTTTTCTGCATATGGTTAGCCAGTTTTGCCAGCACCATTTGTTGAAGAGGCTATCCTTTTTCCATTGGATGTTTTTAGCCCCTTTGTCAAAAATCAATTGACTGTAGGTGTGTGGATTTGTTTCGGAGTCTTCTATTCTGCTCCATTGGTCTATGTGTCTGCTTTTGTGCCAGTACCATGCTATTTTTATTACTATGGTTTTGTAGTATAGGTTGAAGTCAGGTATTGTGATGCTTCCTGCATGGTTCTTGTTGCTGAGAACTACTTTGGCTATTCTGGGTTTTTTGTTGTTCCAAATGAATTTAAGGACAGATTTTTCTATGTCAGTGAAGAATGACTTTGGTAATTTAATGGGCAATGCATTGAATCTGTAGATCACTTTTGGAAGAATGGCCATTTTGATGATATTTATTCTGCCTACCCAAGAGCATGGGAGATCTTTACATCTTCTAAGATCCTCTTCAATTTCTTTTTTCAATGTCTTAAAATTTTCCTTGTAGTGGTCTTTTACCTCTTTGGTTAGGTTTATTCCCAAGTATTTTGTTGTTTTGGGGGATATTGTGAGTGTAAATGTCTTCTGGATTTCTTTTTCAGTGGATTTATGGTTGGCATACAGAAAAGATTCTGATTTTTTAAGATTGATTTTGTATCCAGACACTTTGCTGAATTTATTGATCAGTTATGAGCCTTTTGGTTGAGTTTGCTGGATCTTCTAAGTATAATATCATGTCATCTGCAAATAGAGATAGTTTCAGTTCCTCTTTTCCTATTTGTACTCCTTTTATTTCCTTCTCTTGCTTTATTGCTCTGGCTAGAGTCTCAAGTACTATATTGAAAAGGAGTGGTGACAGCAGACATCCTTGTCTTGTTCCTGTTTTTAAGGGGAACTCTCGAAGGTTTTCCCCATTCAGTATGATGTTAGCTGTGGGCCTATAGTATATTGCCTTTATGATGTTGAGGTATGGTCCTTCTATTCCAATTCTCTGCAGAGTTCTTATCATGAATGGATGTTGGATTTTGTCAAATGCTTTTTCAGCATCTATTGAAATAATCATGTGATTTTTGTCTTTAGTTCTGTTTATGTGGTAGATTACATGGATTGTTTTTTGTATGTTGAACCAGCCTTGCATCCCTGGGATGAACCCAACTTGGTCAGGATGTATGATTTTCGTGATGTGGTTTTGAATGCGCATTGCTAGTATTTGTTTAGAAGTTTTGTGTCTAAGTTCATCAACGATATAGGTCTGTAGTTTTCTTTTCTTGAGCTGTCTTTATTTGGTTTTGGTATCAATGTAATGTTGGCTTCATAGAATGTATTTGGGAGAGTCCTGTTTCTTTCTATTTCATGGAATAGATTGAGGAGTATTGGGATTAGTTTTTCTATAAAGGTTTTATAAAATTCACCTGGGAAACCATCTGGACCTGGGCTTTTCTTTAATAGTAGGCTCCTTATTGCTGCTTCAATCTCTTTGATTACTATTGGTCAATTTACCAGCAATGCCAGTAGCCGCCAGCATGGTCTGATCAAGATGGCGCCGCTGCCGCTTTTCCCGACACAGTAGTTTGGGTCTGTGTCTCGTGTGGAGCAAGTTGCTGCTCACTTTCACTGCTGCTATTCTGCAGTTGTTGGACTCACAACATGTCGCTGGCATCTCCGTTGGTCTTGTGTAGAAGCCACAATGCTGGTAGCCTCCAGCAAGGTCCTCCCAAGATGGCACTGCCGCTTTTCTTGAGGTAAGGTGCTTGGAGCTTTTCACTTTCCTCTGTTTTGTCTTCTGGCTTTGATTCTGTGACGTTTCAAATTTTTCGTTGTTTAGTTCAAGTTTTTGTTGCTTTTCTTCTCCTGTCGAGAAGTTGCTTTCACAGCAATTGAGACCCAAGTCTCAGAGAGGTCATAATGTGGTGTCTCCCTTAGTCGCCATCTTCAATACTCCCCAACTTTTTTTTCTATCTCAATAATAATTCAACAATGATTCAAGATCCTGGGTCAAGATTTATGGGGAGATTACAAAAAAGCTTGTGAAGTCTCTAGAATGGTATTTGGTGCATATTTGCCACCAAATGAGTGGTGGTAAATATTATATTAATAATAAGACCAGTTGTTTTGTTTTGTTTTTTTATTCTATTTTTTTTTTTTTTGCGTACCGGGGATTGAACCCAGGGGCGTTCTACCTCCGCGCTACACCCCCGGCCCTATTTTTTATCCTTTATTTTGAAACCGGGTCTCACAAAGTTGCGGAGGGCCTCACTAAGTAGAAAGAGAGAGAGAAACAGGGAGAGAGAGAGAGAGAGAGCTGAGGCTGGCTGCGAACCCGGATCCTCCGGTCTCCGCCTCCCAAAGTACTGGGATTACAAGTGTGCACCACCACACCCGGCTTTTTGTTTTGTTTTTGTTTTGGGGGGCTTATGCTATACTTAGACCTTATTTGTTAGAAATGCTGAATGGGGAGATGGGAAAATTTCCAACATTGTTACTTCCTACTGTGACAGGTGACATAATCTCAGTGAAATTATGATTATTGACCTGTTCAGAAAATGTACTGTCTTTCTCATTGTTTCATTAAATTAAACTGTGCTGAAGGTTATCATTATTCTTCCTTAAAGACAGAGTTATTCAGATCTTAATATAAATTGCTTTCATGTATTTATGCATTTATGTATTTATTTATTTATTTTGTGTGTGTGTATGCGACACTGGGGATTGAAGTCAGGGGTGCTCTTCCTCCAAGCCACACTCCCAGCCCTATTTTATTTTTCATTTTGAAACAGGGTCTCACTAAGTTGCAGAGGGTCATAGTGAACCTGTGATCTTCCTGTCTCAGTCTCCCAAGTACTGGGATTATAGGCGTGCACCACCACACCCGGCTGTAAATTGCTTTTCAATACCGCATTATTTTTTGTCATCTCCCTGTTGGTCGTTAGGGATGATTTGGATCGCAGCATTTCAGAAGTACCACTGTTATGTCTTTAGAGTCCTTTGAGGGTCCTAAGGCTGCATCATCAGGGGACGAGGCCGCCTGGTGAAGAGCCAGTGAGGGGTTCATGTGGCATTCATCTCCACAGTGAGCCAGCAAGCCTTCCCTTTCATCTAGATCTACTCCTTTCTTCTGTCACTCTCTTTGCCAGACTCTTCAACAGCAGAGAAATAGTGGAGACATGGGGGAGAATTTGCAAGTATTAGGCTGAAAGCCTGAAGACACAGCTATTGGGCTCAGTAGCTGACTGGCTAGGTTATTCACTTAAGTTTATGAGGTGGTCAATTTTCTCAAAGCATCATGTTACAATTGGACTCAGTTTTTGTTTTAATGGATCAGACTTTCATTGAACATCTATTATGTGCTAGATGCTAGCTATAGAACTAATTGGTTCAGCAAGTTCACAAACAGTCCTGCAGAGTATTCTAAGCTGGGGGATGAGAGAATTAAAGGTGTTTCCTCAGACACATTTCTCTATGATTAATGCTATATTTGCCACCTCTTCACTTTGAATCAGTCCCCATGTTTACCTACAACCAGAGGAGATGGGCTGGGTCTTCCTCTCTAGTGGTGATCAGCCTAATCAAGAACAAGGTGATTTCTGAGGATCTTTGAGGAGGGCACTTTGGTTGCTAGGTCACACCAATCGACTCAGGACTGACTCTCTGGGGATCTCCAGGGCTCTTCATTTAGGAGTGGTATTCTAGCTACCATTCTATGTTGGGGTCAGCCCAAGTGGTTTGTCTGCTGGTTGGTCTAGAACAGTCCTCCTTAGAAGTTTAAAAGCAGAAACAGAGCCAGGTGTGGTGGCGCACGCCTGTAATCCTAGGGAGGCTGAGAAAGGAGGATTGTAGGTTCAAGACCAGCCTCAGCAACTTAGCAAGACTCTTAGCAACCTAGTGAGAGCCTGTTACAAAATAAAAAATAAAAAGGGATTGGGGTTGCAGCTCAGAGGTAGAATGCCCCTGGGTTCAATTCTTAGTACAAAATTTAAAAAAAAGCAGAAACAGGAAACAGAAGTAGATTCTCACTTTAGAAAAACAGATTTTATAGGAACTGGGTAATTAATATTTTTATAGAAAATAATATTTTAAAATCTTAATTTCTAAACTGTCTGCCCACCCTATTTTTGACTAATTATAGCACCCAAGATGTGGAGTAGATTCTGGAAAATTTATAGATTTTATTTTTCTTATACTCTGAGCTGTAATACAAAGAGAATAATTTTGTCTTATTTGAGCATAAAAAATTTATGAAGTTAAACAATGTATAATTTTGCAAAGTATAAAATTATATGGAATAAATATGGAGAAAATTGAGAAAAATAGAAATGGGGCCAATTAAATAGAGATGTCTGAGAAGTCAATGGGTAAAATAATATTTTTACATTTATTAGGAAAAGTATTTATCTAATTTTTTCTATGATCATTTCTATGACACAAGTAATTGTTTTCTAATATATTTACTGTGTAAGTTTTGATTTATATGCTGGGTATTATCAAATGGTAGCAAGGTTTTAAGAAGGAGCTTGTGACTTACAGAAATTTATAGTTCAGAAACGTTATGTATTGTGACCTAGAAGCCAATTATTTAAAATAGCATGCACATATATAAATATAATCAGAAATGACTTTAAGGGAGATTAGTAAATCTAGAATCTTGTCAATTCTGGACTGTCCAGGATTAACATAGAGTGAAGAAAATTAGATCATATTTAGATTTTTTGATATATTTTCAAGCTGAAAAGAAAGCCTAGGAAGTAAAGAAATGCCTTTTTTCTCTTTTAGGATTTTTAAAAAGGAGTTTAAGCGCCTGTAAACAGCACAGTTGCTTTTTGACTGTCAGTAATCTTTTCGGCAGACGTGGAAAGGGGAAGCCTTTGTGCTTCAGTATTTTTAGTTCCTAACAAAGGACGACTGTGCAGGAATGGGGAGAACATTAACCCCCATTTGCCCTCTAACATAACCTGTGATCACATTGCGCCAACAACACTGGCAAACACCAACAAACACAATTAATTATCTGGGGTTTCTCAAACATCTGGACTTTTGGCACCCAGAACCAAAACATCTGACATTTGTTTTAATTCTCTATGCTATTTTCCAAGTTTTGATATTGTGTCAGAGTAATAATAGCTACGGAGTACTTCCTATGTACTGGAGCCAGGCTAACTATTCTACCTGCACTAGCTTGTTTAACCCTCTCAATGATCAAACAAGCCCTGCACTCCTAATGCTTCCTTTTATAAATAAGGGTGCTGAGGCCCTGAGAGGGAGTACAGGGCAGAGATGAGAACCACATCTGTCTGATTATAAACCCTGGGTTGCTAACTATATCCCATTTTGCCAAAACAACTACAGAGGGTCAGGGCAACAAATGGTATCTATTCAATTGCTGTGAAAAGAAAGAGAGAAGTACAATACCTGAGTCAGCTATATTATTTAGTAATATCATTGCTAGCTAATTGGATAATTTGGGAGGGAAATTGCCCTTTTCTTGACTTACTCTGATTGTGAACATAGATGCATTCAAATTGACCTGATAATTGTGTATTCCATGGATTACACTGTGGGTATTCATTTAAAAAAAAACTAAAAACACTAAAAACTAAACACTAAAAAACTAAAAACACTTGTATCTCCTTTGTTAGGTAAAAGAATTTTAAAAATGAAAACTACAACAAAAACAAATTGAATAAGGATAAGACTTGATGCCCAGGTCAGTTCTCATTACTTGTTAGTGGTTATAGTTTTAACTAGTTAGCCTTAAGCAAATTACATAATATTCTGAGCCTCAGATACCTCATCTTTAAAACACAAATAATAAACCTATCTCATCCTATCTGCCAAAAGTAAAATAAAATAATGCATGCAAAGTGCTTAACAAAATGGCTGTGAGTATGTTCTCAAAACATATCAGTTGCTATTATTATCCTAAGTATTTGTCATAATGTAAGCTAGTGCAAGGCAGAACTGGAATTCATAATTACACTGGAGGCTTACTCCTGCCAGTGAGGGCCACCAGAGAGCATTGAAACCCCAGGCAACATTCACCTTCTCTCCCTGTTTATGGATCTTCACAATGAGTGAAGGAAGCTGGAAGCTAGCTTCACTTCCTCTGTTACTGCTGCCGCCTGCTGGCTGGGGAGGGAAGGACCAGACAGCGAAGGGGAAATTTTCAAGCAGGCTTCTTTCTACCTCCCTCACTCACACTTCTCTCTGCCAGGTCTTCAGGTTTCTTTAAATATTAAAGCTGAACAACTCTAGCCTCCTATAAAAAGATGTGAGAGCATGAATGTGATCATTGCCTCTTTAGTACTGTAAACTTTTATGATTATGTAAAAACTCAATGTTGAAATTAAAAATAAACCCTCTATGATGAAATTTCTCTGGATAAATAATTAGTTATGCCCGGAGACACATGGTGGGGGAAGTGCATTTTTGACTTTTCAGCATAGACAGATGGTTTACGCATCTTCAGCATTCACAACTTTCTGAGGAGCATTATATAATCTCTGTGCAGTCACCAAATGAAATAAGAAATTCCTCGTTTGGCAGACGGAGCTTGCATATCGAGTTCATAAACTTTAAGACTTCTCCCAAGTCCAAAATCAGAGACAACCTGCTCCAAGTCAGTTTCCCATTTGCACTTAATTAGGGAGTGTGCTTTGGAGGTCAGTGAAAACCAGTGGAGTATGTTTTCATAATAACTTTCCTCACAATAAAATTATTTAGGAGGCAGCAATCCAACTTTTTCTGGAATGAGGGCAAGAAAAATGGGGACACAGAGTGAAGTTATTGGATACCTTATCTGGAACTGCCCATAAAGTTGTCTGGGATCCAAAGAACACACGGTACCTTCTGGATCAGGGGAAAGAAGCCAAAATGCTTTTATAGTCTCAACAATTTTCTTAACTGTGCAATTTTGCTTTATTTCTAACAACTAAGTGAAGTAGTTTTAAGGATTCCAATTGCTGGAGAAGAAAAGCCCCAGCATTGTGATTGTGTCATATTTATGGAAAAGAGGCAGTAATTGTTCTGGTTAAGGAAAATGTGAATATTTGGTTGAGAGAGAGGTTGGTAGTTAAGGTAGGTGCTCGCATGTACTTGGGTTTCTCAAAGGTAACAAAGTGAGCTCCAAACATACCGTATTCACTTTATAAATGTGTGACATCATTGTAGCTATAGGAGAGTGTAGTATGCTTGTATTAGCCTTGCCCTAAAATCTTCCAGAGAATAAGGAGGTCAATTCCAAGTCCAAGAAAGTCAAATCAGAATAAATTTCCTTAATAGATTAGAAAATCAAATTCTGATAAGCTGACAAGTTCTTTGTATTTTCTTTTAAAATAATATTTTAGCTACTTCTAAATTCAATTTTTAAACAATTCTCATTAAGTTTAGGAGGACATGGCTTTCAAATTGTGGTGGATTTGCTTTTATCATAATATGGAGCTGGTGGCTGCAAAATGTTGAAGTATCTTCCAAATCATCTACAGGACATGGTTAACCTTCTAGTCTTTCTCTTACACACACACACACACTCACACACACACACACACACACACACACACAACTTGAGGTAAGATTAGTTACATTTAGACCATGTACATTCAGTAATAAATTGTTCTGAAATGAAGTCTTGAGACTTCTAAACCAAATTTTCCTCAAAGGCAGTTCATATGTCAAGTTGCTGCCTGCACCAAATGCTTGAAGTGTAACCATGACCAATGTAGCATGACCAATACATCAAAAACGAAGACATTATTTCTCTTTCGTCTCTTAATTTGATAGTGGTGATAACAGGGAATTTGTCATGCTTTGTTTCCAATGTTTGGCAGATCATTCCGATTATGGCCTTTATAAGTTACCTGTATATAAATCACCCAAAATAAAGTTCAGCTGGTACTTTTAATGTTAATAGTAGTTACCTGTCTTTATATATTCATTTTGTGGAACTTTGGTATTTCAGGCTGCTGTTCTTGATCACGTAACTATGCGCTAGACAGCTGCTAAGGCATTCCCCCATGATCCCTGCCTCCTGGTATTGAGGTCTTTGTCTACTGTCATCCCTCGGTATCTGTGGGGGATTGATTCCAGGAACCCCCTCCGTGGGTACCAAAATTTGGGGATGCTCAAGTTCCCTGTACAAAATGGCACAGTATTTGCATATATCCTTCACATATCCTCCTGTATACTCCAAATCATCTACATTAATTATGATATCTAACAATGTAAATAGTTGTTATACTGTATTGTTTAGGGAATAATGACAAGAATAAAGTCTTTGCATGTTCATTACAGGAACACTGTTTTGAATATACTTAATCTATGGCTGGTTGAATCCAAGGATGTGGAACTTGAGGATACAGAGGCAAACTCCAATTGTCTTCTTTTCCCATGCAGTTGAACTTAATAGTTCTAATGCATAGAATGTTGCAAAATGATGGGATATCCCTACTAAGATTCGGTTACAAAAAGGCTGTGGCTTCTATCTTGGGTACCTTCTCTCAAACTGTCTCTTTCCTGGAGGCCTTATGTGGAAGGATATACTTCCATAATTGGTACAGGCCTGTGAAGAGTCCCTGATGTCAAAAACTGATGAATCTGTCAACAACCCCATGAGTGAGCTTGGGAGCTGATTTTCTCCTAGTCAAGCTTTGAGACAAACATAGCTCCAGCTGACACCTTCATTGCAGGTTTGCAAGAGCCCCGAATCCAGAATGCATCCATCTAAGGCTTTCTCGCCTGCATGACTTACAGACATTATGAGCAGTAAATGTTATTCTACACACTTACGATTGGGGGTTATTTGTTATGCAGCAGTTGATAACTGCTGTACATTTCTACCTCTACTGATAGTTAAATATCACAGAGTAACTATTCCCAAGCAAAGTTAGTGATCAAACACACTGATCCGCATTCTTTGGCAAGAGCTATAAGCCAGGCCTCCATTCAAACAAAGAAGAAATGCTGGAAACTATTCAGTTCTAGAGTTAATAAATAGATTCTGCATATGTAATGACAGTGCCCCATTTTACATGATATTTGGGTTACTGCTAAAATCACATGACAAGAGGAAAGAAAACTGAATGACAGAAAAGAAATACTGTATTTGAAGTGTTTTATTGATTTCTGATGACTTTTTAATATTATATTTTTTCACAGTATTTATAAAATTCTGTTTCTAGTAAATCAAGTCAAATCGATCTTTTCTTTGGTCACTTTAATTACATAAGGACTCAGCGAGCAGGGAATTAAGACTTGAGAGTGTCTATTCATCCCTCTAAATGACACAATGCGTCAAAGCACTAACAGCTCAGCCTTAAATAGACTGTTGTGAAATAGAATAACTCAGAGAGTTCTTTCCAAAACATGTTTTTTTTTCCTTTAGAAAATTTAACAATACATGTCTCAGGGTCAGAAGGATGCAGTTGATCAGAACTGTGACTATCCCACCAAGTCTGTCGCAGCCACATTCAAACACTATTGTCCGCCCTCCCCTTCATTTCCTTAAAGGTGCACAATACTTTTCCATCCCGCCCTGCAGCTCTCTTTCTAAAATTGTTTTGGGCCTTTGGGGGCCTTCTATATTAAGACTGAAGGAAGCTGGAACCATTATTTGTCCTTTCTTCTGAGCACTTTTCCTGTGCTCAGATGAGAGCAGCAGCTTCCCTGTTGGGCTCACCTCTCCCAGACCTTTTGTCTCACACCCAGAAAAACGCCTTTCCTCCTGAGTCCACTCCCCTGGGCCTTTTCTCTCTCTTCACACCTCCACCTGCCACCATGCACCATCAAGCAGAATGGGGCAAGGAGAAGGAGAAGAAAATGACAACAACAGAGTACCATTCAGAAGTGTCTCACCCGCTCTGAAGTGAGGAGCTTTGTCAACCAAGCCCATTTTGATGAATTCTGCTAGGTAATTAGTTTCTGGGAAATTTTCTGTATTGGAGAATCTTCTTTCCTTGGATCTTGGGAATGTTTGAAATACACACTTTCCACAAAGTTGGGGTAAGAGGTTTAATTAACAGAAAATACTGTGTGCCATTCATACAAAAATTTGAATGAGAGAAGTAGGTATGGCCAGTAAGAATGCTAAGACAACCCCATATTGCCAGAACCTTTTATCTGTGCCATAAAAAGAAAGAGAGAGAGAGAGAGAGAGAGAGAGAGAGAGAAGAAAGAGAAAGAAGAAAGAAGAAAGAAAGAAAGAAGAAAGAAAAAGAAAGAGAGCGAAAGAAAGAAAGAAAGAAAAAAGAAAAAGAAAGAAAGAAAATAAGAGGAAGAAAGAAAGAAAGAAAGAAAGAAAGAAAGAAAGAGAAAGAAAGAAGAAAGAAAGAAAGAAAGAAAGAAAGAAGAAAGGATGTCTTTCACTTCCCTCTGGAATTATGCTGGTTGTGTCATTTTCTCTAGTGGTTACTTTTTAAGTCTGTATGCTAAACTATCATTATGGATGGTATATTTGGCTTTTCTTCAATCCACAGTGCTGTTGGTATTCTTTTCTTGATTTTTCTGAGGTTGAGGAGAACCTGGATCATTTGCTGGAGGCTCTATTTTCCCCTTATCTCTGTACTCTTCCTGTCTTCTCCCATGTAAAAATTGATTTCTAATGTCCACTATGCTTCTGCAGAAGTCTTTCTATTCTTGAGCTGGTGATCTGTAGTATATAATCTTACGTTGGAGTTTTATTATGAATTGAAATTGAAACTGTCCCAAGTGTAACTAGAATGTCTTCTCATGTCAAACCCTATTGCCTCTCTGGTGTCGACAGGAAGCCTTCCCTTCTTCTAGGTTTGGTGAAATTTAAAATCACAGCTTCTGGATGTAAAAAGGGAGAGTTTGTACAGTGACAAAAAAAGGGTGGATGGAGAAATTCACAATTCTTACTCTTCTGCCCCTCCTCCCTCTGCCTACCTCCCAGCGTGAGCAGGTGTCTTCACGTTGTGCAGTTCTTCAAGATCTCTGCAGGAACAGTAGCAGGCTGGCCAGTGGCTCAAAGGCATTTCCATGCCTCAGGCATCAGGTAGATCCCTCTCAGCTCCCATCTGTAAAGCAAAAGGCATGCCACCTCCTAGCAGACTACGATCGCCTGACGGACAGTGTGTTCCGAAAAGAAATATTATTAACAGATGACTTACAAACTTGTCCCTGAGGCTCTGTGATGGAAAACAACTGTTATTAAAAATTTGAGCCAAAGATGAAACTTTTATTGAATTATATATATTCAATATACTTGATGCTAGTTATCAAATATTAAATGACTTTCATACTGCTTTATTCTACTTGAAATGAGTTCTGTTACGTTGGCCAAATCTGTTCTATTCTCTGGGCATCAGTTTCTACATCTGCGAAAATATGAAGAACTGACAAATCATTCCCTTCTATTTTTTTTTTTTTTTTTTGCGGTACTGGGGATGGAACCCAGGGGCATTTTACCTCCAAGCTACACCCCCAGCCCTGTTTTTTATTCTTTATTTTGAAAAAGGGTCTCGCTAAGTTGCGGAGGGCCTCACTAAGTAGCTGAGGCTGGCCGCGAACCCGGATCCTCCGGTCTCAGCCTCCCAAGTACTGGGATTACAAGTGTGCGTCACCACGCTCGGCTCCCTTCTATTTCTTATAGCTCCTCATTCTCTGCTTCTGAGATTCTGGTTATGGCTTGGACATGGATGGTATGGGCAATCAGAATCCACGGATGAGCCCTGAATTGCAAGTTGGCCAATAAATTCAGTCTTTTCTCCTTAAGCTACTCTAGCTGGAATGACTCAAAAGAAACCAAATAGACTATACGAGCTCTTTTTTTTTTTTTTTTTTGCTTCCTGCTCCAAATGACCTCATAGAACTTTTATGAGCAACTAAATGACCAAGGAAGGAGAAGGAGTAGAATCAAAGCCCTTTAGTCCATTTACAAACTGAGTAATTAGTTCTGAATCATTAGTAAGCCATCCTTCATTGCCCCAGTAGCTTGTGTACAGCTTCATGCCATGAAGTGTCACTGGAAATTCAGAATTTCCCCTGTACATTGGTTTTTAACCTCCATAAGTTCAGAAAGCTCAATGAGGTGACGTGGTCTCTCCTGTAATAATGAAGGCAGTTAAAAACTGTCACTAGGTGCTGCCTTTTTGGTCATGTTTTTGAAAATGGAAGTGACTTGAATGGAGCCACACTTCCTCTAGCTCCATGTTCTGGTGGGAATACACGTGAGCATTTGTGTAAAGACTGGATGTTCAGGAGGAGTTGTGGCATCTGCGGTCATCTATTTGTTGGTATGAAGTGAACGGGTCTTATGTGAATTGTTCTTTTTAGTACCTTGATCTAGGTCGATGTGCATTTGTTTATTACTGTGATTTACTGAAAATGAGAATGAAATTTCATTAGCGGTGCATAAAGAATTGTGAAAGCTCATTCATATTAATATCTAGACTTTAGGGTGAACCACAGTAAAGACCTCCCTGATTGAGAGAAACTATACTTTTTTCTTATTATAATCTTATTTTTCTTATTTAAGAATGTTCAAGAGAAGTCGAATTCATACTCCATCATTGCTGCCATCTTGAGGAATATTTAATAGATGCTTTTCTGATAACGTCTTTGTCAAAAGAAGTATTTCTCATGCTAATGGAACCTAAGAGTTATTCTCACATCAGCACCTTCGAACATGAAGTGTTGCGGGAGGGCTTTTTGTCATCTGCCTGCTTGCTTTCATGTTCACTTTCTTGTGAATTGTTGGCTGAAAAATAGAATTTCATCACTGTCATTAGTAGAGACATTCCAAGAACATGGCATTAGCGTGTCTGTTTACCTGGGGAGAAGAGGAGGGCTCGCAGATCTTGGAACAGTTCAGCCTTTCTATCTAACATTTCCCATGTTCACCCATCCCACCCATGAAAACCTCCACACCATGATAAGTCTCTTCAGAGCCTCAACTTTTTCTTTTGGGTCCCCTTGTGGTTTTCAGGCCATCATTTCTTAGCTCTGCGATATTTAAAAAATACCACTGTACCATTATGACATAGCTCTTAGTCTGGGAAGCTGAATAATAATTCTGGCCCTACCAACCTCACAGGCCCATTAGAAAAATATTTTATTTTATTTATTTTTTAATTTTGAAAAGTAGTGGAGTATGTTGGTTGGTATTGACATTTTGATATGAAACTGTCTTGGCTCAGTAATTAAAAGAGAATGAAATAGATATTTTATCCTCAGAAGCTTTCAAATTTCTTTCCCCCAAGTTACAAAAACTAATAGGCTTTGGTTTAGCTTCTCTGCATCTTGGCCCTTTAATAAGATGACATCCCAGCAGAGGATAAAATAAGACAAATCAACAGTGGCCTGTGGTATACAATGAGTGTTTGTGTACGTCTGTGTGTGCATTTAAGAAAATGCACGTGTGCCTTTGACTCAACTGCTACCTGTGTCCATACAATTAAAAAAGGAATAATGACTCACAGCCCGAGCAAGTTCTAGAAGAAATCTACTCATTTAATACGATCACAGGGACTTCCTCACTGTTTCTACTTCATTGCCGCTTATGTGAGTAAAAACAACATGCTAAATGGAGACTTTCGGGGCCCATGAGACCAATTAAAGCCACGTGACTTCCTCCTTGCCTTCCATGAAAATAACTGTATTATAATGGTCTGTGATATTAATATCAACTTTGGAAAAGTCAGGCAGCGGCTCCATGGGGAAGGATGTGGCCTGAGCAAGATCTGTGGAATGCACAGTATTTGACCAGACTAGAGGCCGCATCTTTTTATAAGCTATATCACATAGTTAAATGAAGTGGGGGCACTGACTGGGCTAGTGGGTTAATTAGGGTTAAAAGGCCACCAGGGTAGTCTACCTTTGATCTCAAAGTCCAAGAAAAATGTGGTTATTGGGGGAAGCTCTGGAAATTGAAATTCTCAGAAATGAAACCATTTCCAAAGTATTCTTTTTTTTTCTTCTCCCTGAATTTCTGCAGATTTCTGCCCACCACAGAGGCAGGATGTACTTTGACAGCCTCTGTTTGTGCTGGAGGGTAGAGCTGGAAGGAGGGGTGGTGACTACACCTCCCAAGTGCTTGGTATCTTGATAGGGTTTTCCAGCGACACTAAAATGCAAGGCAGAACCAAAAGGAATGTGGATCACAGTGTTGGTAGCTTCAGTCCAGAATTCCTTCAAATGCAATTATAGGAATCCCGGGCCCATGTCCCACCAGGGCGCCATCCCAGTCCCACTCCCTGCAGGATCCTGGAGAGATTCAGTGTCATCCTTGTGGCTCATGAAATTCTCTTCTCCAACACCTGGCAATAGGCCAGTGGACTTTCTTGGTTCTCAATTGCCATAGTGCATTAACTCCACTCAAGTGTGGTCCCCGTACACAATCATAAAAATTCTCCCGGGAGCAGATGTTTGGTGGTGTACCTAATTGTCCAGAAGAGGTTGCCCAAAGCAATGATCTAGATCTAATTCCAGGACACTGGATAATGGTTTGGCCAGACAGTCGGAGGCTTAGAAGAAATAATATTGGAGAATTGGTGATGGGCAAGTTTTTGCTGAAGCTGGATAAATGCCTTAGAATGAGCTCAGAATCTGAGACTATGTGTGCCCATCCGTGTGCGCTCCAAAAGGCTCCCACTCTGGAAAGAGCATTAAATAATTAGGAGGACTCATTGGCTTCTGTGGTCTTAGAGATGTCCATCAGAGTTTTTCCCTGGTGCCTGATCAATGGACCAACAGCAGCCATGGTGACAGGGATGCAGGCTGTGCATGAATCTAATGACAAGGGCTTCTTCCTGCCTTGACTTCCGTGAGCCCTCCACTGGCCAGGGGTAGCAACTAGGCTTGAGCACCAGGATGGCACTGCACCCAGGAGGGCCAGGCATTGGTAGAAACTGATTACATTGGGCCCTTCCATCATAAAAGGGGCATAAATTACCATCACTGCAGTAGATACCTACTTTACATTTTTGTTTGCTTTTTCCTACTTACACTTTCATCCACAGAATTTAAACTCTTAAACACTATAATGGAATCTTTACATTATTTTGTTTTATAAGCATCATGGTTTTCTCAACATTTATTTTCCATATTTCTTGAAATAAAACTTAAGCTGACTTTAAATAGAAGGATAATACCATTCAAATAAACTTAAAATAATTTAAAGGAGCAGACCTATAATAATAGTTAAATCGTAAATATTGTATATTGCTTCCAATTAGAACTCACTTTACAAAGAAAGAAAGAAAGAAGGCAGTGGACTAATGACCATGGAAATAACTGATCTAACCATGTGTCCCTTTATCAAGAAGCAACTGACCTTATACGAAGACAGAATGGTCTACTGAAGACTCAGAGGGTACCAGCTGGCTATGATTGAAAACTTGGGGTGCTGTTCTTTAGGATGAATGATGAATTAATGGCACTGTTGTTGGCTGTTGTACTACACAGATTCAGGAGACTTGGGGATGAATTACAGTAGCATTGCTCACAATCATATCTAATGACCTACTATGAAAATTTTGTACTCAATCCTGGGGCTCTGCTGCTCTAGTGATTTTAGTTATCAATGGGGAATTGCTTCCGTCAAGGGATGTTGAATAACTGTATAAAACTTGGAGCTGCAATAGCTATTTGGATATTCAGGGATTCTCATATCACTAGAAAATCAGGAAAAGAGAATGTTGAATTTATTTTTGATCCTGACTTCTAATAAAGAAGGAAAGAAAGGACTAAGGGAACTTCCTGTACTATCATGTTGAGTAGTAAAGGTGGCTAGAAGACTATTGCAAACTTATACAACAAGGGCTCAGATTTCTAGAGGGTGAATATTTAAGTAAGTTTGCCCTACTGTGTGCCAGGTGAGGCAGAGCCAAGATGGAATGGCAGTGGGGGATGGCTGAAAATATTGACTATGGTCTTATGTCTATCTGTGGGAAGGTCTATCGTGTATAATATGTGTTGGTGGTGGCTATACTTCCTATTTAGTCTCCAGTTTTAGAAATTCAAGATGAGATTGCAACAGGAAGAATGGGCCATGCTAAAGAACTTGGACAGAAACTAGATGGAGTAAATAATGAAACTTTGTATTTTCTGTTTGGGGAGAGGGTGAGTTTGTTTTTGGTTGCATGAGATGGGCTACCTTTATTGGGTAGAAGTATTTTTGGAAGTATACGTTTGAGAGGGAGAATTTATGAAGATGTAAAGCAGTCAAAGGGATAGAATAGAATAGAGTTTACTATTTAAAATCTGAACATTATTCTTTGGGAAGAATCCCACAATAGGTGAACTAGCAGGACACCATCTCCCACCAGTAGAATGAGGAAGGCAGATATTTCCCCTCCCTGATTCCTGAATTCCGTATGTCCAGGTGACCCACACGTGATCTGTCTCATTTGGAATATACCCAGGACTTTGAAACCTAATGGAGTGATGTAAAGATAAAGGGACAGGGAAGAAACTATTTCGATGGCAGAGACAGTAGAACTGAGAGTCTTAAAGAAAAGTTAGCTAGTGTCTGCGGAGGATTTGGTGACAATGAAAGCAAAAACATGTGTCCAGAGCTGGTGACGTTTTCACCAGGTTATTTTAATGCTGCGATCTCAGTCATGTTTTTGGCTGCCCAAACTTCCTTGATTGCCATCCACTTTCTGAGTCAGTTTCTCCAGGCTTTGTGGTGAGTTGGGAGCTGTCCAATATCCTTCCAATAAATACCTTTCCTGCTTAAGATGGTCAGAGCCGATTCCCGGTATTTGTGTGGTGCTATGATGGCCCAAGGTGCCCAAGGGGCCATTCATTCCACTCCGATAACCTCAGTTCAGCCCTTTCTTGTGAAATCCACAGACACTGTGATCACTCTGAGGCTGGCCCCTGTCTTTGTGCAACACGCCTCTTTTCACTGAAGGTGTGCTACTTCCCTGGCTTACCATGTAGCAACTGTCATTATTCCTTCAGTATAAAAGATCCTTTACTTCTGAGAACATGACATATTTCTTTCCTTAGGAGAAAATGTGAGGAAAGCATCACTATGAAGCAAATAAAAGTGTCCTTGAAGTTAACTCCAGCTGTTGTGAGGAGATCCATTAGATAAATTCTGACTACCTTGATCCTAAGTGAGTTCTTTTTCCATCTGGTTAAAGGTAGACTAACTTGCCTTCCATTTTATAATATAATTTCCTGGAGCTGGCAAACAATTCTAGTATGTTCCAACACTCTTCCTCTAAGATGACCTCTTGGGACATTGAACATTTTTATCTCCTTGGTATTCCTTATTCTGACACTGTTAAACTCGCCTCAGTATAAGCACAGGGAATTTGGGAGCCTTAGCCAAACATAGTTTTAGGTAGATATCTATTCAGCAATATGCTTTAGCCTTGATCTCTTGAACTGAAAGGGCCCATTGAGAGCAAAGGAAACCCAAACTTTTTAATGAACAAAGTTGTAACTCATTCATTTAATTTTTTTATTCAATGAATATTTGTTGAACAGCTGTTATGCACCATGTATTACCCTACTCACTGGAGATTTACACATGAACAACATGAAGTACCTTACACTTATTTTGAGGGATATGGGTCATAAACAAATAAAAAATCTATTTCCAATGGTAAGCACCATTGAGAGAAATAGAGCAGGGTAAAGCCATTAGGAAAGTGCCAAGAGCAATCTGGATGTTCAAAAAACTAAGCAAAGGCCAGCGTACCTGCAAACCAAGCAGACAGAAAATATTAGGCGTGTCTGTGTTGGAGTGAGGGAATCAGAAGGTGTAGGGCCTTGAGACCATTGTAAGGATTCAGGCATTGGCATTGAGATGGGAAGATATTTGAGGATTTTAAACCAAGCAAAAATATCACATGACATTCTTTTCACAAGGGTAAATACAATTGTTTAAAATTGAGGTCAAATTTATATATGGTAAAATCACAGATTTTTAATGTATTCTCAGGCGAATCTTTCAAATGCATATATCCCATGTAATCAACATTACTGTTAGAATAAAATTCATTTTAATCGTTACCCCAGAAATGTTTCTACTGTCTCTTCCCAGTCAATTCCTACTCCAAGCAACTGCTATTTTGACTTTTAACATAATGCATTAGTTATATTTGATCTTGAATTTCATTTAAACAGAGTCATATGATATTTATTCTCATGTGGCTGACTTCTTACACCCAGCAAAATGTTTTTGAGAGTTGTCCCTGTTTTACAAATCAGGATTTCCCTTTTATTGCTGAATAATATTCCATTATATGACTATGCCACTGATTATTCATCTGTTATACTGTTGATAGTTATTTGGGTTATTGTCTTGGTTTTGTTTACTTTTGCCATAACTAATAAATTTTATATTAACATACTTGCCATGTATTATTCTTTTTTTGACATGTGTTTTCATTTCCCCTTTGTAAATATCTAGAACTACAATATCTGGGTCATAGAGCAAATGTGTCTTTAACTTTATAAGAAACTGTCAAGTAGTTTTTCAAAGAGGTTGCACCATTTTATACTCCCCTAGGAATGCACCGGACTCTTGGTTGCTCCACATACCCCAAGAAATTTGTTGTTATCTGCCGTTTGAATTTTAGACACATCACTTTTACTTCAAGGCAGATTATAAACCTCACCTTAACAATGCTATTTGTTTGGAATTAATTGTCAGTTTCTTTTAATGAAGTGATATGAAGAAAAGAAACATGATATTTTATAGTAAGCACTTGTTAGTTCTGGCATTCTTTACTTCCTCCTGTGGGTTCTAGTTTTATCTAGTATTAGTTACCTTCAGCTTGAAGAATATTCTTTGGTATTTTTTGTAATAAATTCTCTCAACTACTGCTTATTTGAAGATGTCATTGCTTCACCCTCCATTTTGGAAGACATTTTAATTAGTTCAAGAATTTTATGCTGGTGAGATTTTCCCCCTTTTGCTATTTCAAAGATGGCATTCCATTATCTTGTGGCTGACATTGTTTCTGATGAGAAGTCATCTGTCATTTGTGTTATTGTTCTTCTGTATATAAAGTTTCTTTTGCTTTGGTTACTTTCAGAATTTTTTTCTTTATCTTTTCTTTTCATCTTTTCAGCAGCTTGACTGTCATGGGCCCTGATGTGGCTTTCTTTGTATTTAGTCTGTTTGGAAATTGATAAGCTTTTTAATCTATAAATTGACATTTTTGAACAAATATGGAAACTTTTAAGTTTTTAAATATTTTCTTTCTGAGGTTCTAAATACATATAGATTAGGCAGTTTTAGCTGTTCCAGAGTTCTTTTTTAAAATATTTTTATTGGTGCAATGTAATTATACATCATAATGAGATTCAAAGTATACAAACACAGCAATTAATAAAAAAACAAAAAAAAGCAAAGTATACAAACATACATTCACACATCCCTTGGTATATTTCCATTCATGTACCTACCTCCTTCTCCTTCCTCCTTCCCCATACATGTTAGTGAAATTGGTAGTTAAACCTTGTATGGACATAACTTTATTTGAATGGTTCCCTTCCTCAAACCTTTTCTTCCCCTTCACACCTTCCTCCTCTAACCCCCCTCCACCGTTTTACTGTTTTCTTTTTTTTTGCGGTGCCGGGGATTGAACCCAGGGGCGTTCTACCTCCGCGCTACACCCCCGGCCCTATTTTTTATACTTTATTTTGAAACCAGGTCTCATAAAGTTGCGGAGGGCCTTGCTAAGTAGAGAGAGAGAGAGAAAGAGACAGAGAGAGAGAGAGAGAGAGAGAGCTGAGGCTGGCCGCGAACCCGGATCCTCCGGTCTCCGCCTCCCAAAGTACTGGGATTACAAGCGTGCGCCACCATGCCTGGCTGTTTTACTGTTTTCTTTCCTCATTGGACTGAACACCCTTTTGCTTCCTATTTTTGTTGTATCTTTCACATTTAAGAAAGATATTACCCTTGAATTTCGGAGATTGGCTGATCTCACTTAGCATAATATTCTCTAGTTCCATTCATTTTCCTGCAAATGACATAATTTTGTTCTTTTTTATGGCTGAGTAAAATTCCATTGTGTGTATATACCACAGTTTCATTATCTATCTGTCTGTTGATGGACACCTAGGTTGGTTCCATAATTTGGCAATTGTGAATTGTGCTGCTATGAACATGGGTGTGCATGTATCATTATAACATTCTAACTTCAATTCCTTTGGAAATGTACAAGGAGTGGAATGGCTGGGTCATATGGTGGTTCCATTTCTGTTCTTTTGAGTTAACTCCACACTGATCTTCATAGAGGTTGTACTAATTTAAGCCTGTACTTTTCTTTAATTGTTATTCTCTATTCTTTTGTCATTTCTAATCTGCTATTTTTTGTCATTTCCATAATCCGATGACTTTTACTTGAAACTATTAACCAGTTCAATCATTTCATTTGATGATTTTGTGGTTACATTTCTTTATTAATATTCCCTATGTCTTCCCTCATTAATGCTATGCTTTTCATTAATACTCTAAGTGTATTTTCCTTCATTTCTTTGACATTATTTACAGTAATATTTTAAAAGTCTTTGATATCTCTAATATTAGGACCATCTCAATGTAGGTTTCTATAGCTTGCTGTTTTTCTTGATTTGGGTCACATTTTTCTTTTTTTGTATATCTTGGTTTTTACATATCTTGATATTTTTTATTGTGTGCTCAATTTATTGAATGAAACATTGTAGAGAATGTGGAGTGTGCTGAGGTTTGTTTAAGTAGGTAGTTCAATGACTAACTATTTGCATTGAAGTTGTATAGTCTTGGTTTCTTGTTTTATTATAGAAGATCTATGAAGACCCCAAAGTATTTACCAAGCCCCTCTAACTTGGTGGTAAGGGGAAGTAATCTCTAATTTTCTCCTTTTAGGTTTTTGTAAAGGCTTAGCTTTAAGCACTTTGCAGACAGGTGTAGAATAGGAATTGCTCTGTAGTGTGGTCCTAACTCTTCGGGCTTGACCTTTCTGGCATCTTAGCTAGTAGCCTGGAATATTAATAAATTATTAACAGATTTTTTTCCCTCTCTGGTTGTAGCAAAACATCCCTAAGTACAGGTCTATCTCTGTTTCACTCTCAATCCTGTGATAGCCAATATCTTCCTACCCCCAACTAGCCTTTCCCTGTGCATGTGTGGCCTAGCTTACATCTTCCTTCATGTGGGCTTTTGAACAACTCTTGCCTCTCCAATTATCTGTCATTTAGGTCTCTGCTGCTTCATTATCCTGAATTCTGATATGTGGTAGGTCAAGCCAGTGAGACAACATTATTCTCCTTGGATTCCAGCTCAATGCACAGTGATTGTGTGATTGTGAGCTTTTCTACAGCACAAATGTGTGGCTTACCACATTAACCCCCACCCCTTTAGGATCATAGTGTTTCACTCTCCACTGTCCAATGCTTGGTAACAACTGCCTCATATATTTTTTTAGTTTTATGGTTGTTTACAGTGTGAGGCCTACTCTGATACCAGTAACTTTGTTTAGCTAGAAACAAACAAGAAGAATCTTTGTCTCTTTTGTTAACTGATGAACAAAAATTACAATATTTATGGTATACAACACAACATCTCGAAAAAGGTATACATTGTGGAATGACTTAATATAGCTATTTAGCATATGTATTACTTCACATATCTATCCTTTTGTGGTGAGAACACAGAATACACTTTCTTAACAATTTCAAGTATACAATATATTGTCAAACTATAATCACCCTGTTGTATGATAGACATCTTGAACTCATTCCTTCTATTTAACTGAAATTTTGTATTCTTTGACAAATATCTCCCCAACTCCCCCATACCATAGCTTCTGCTAAACACTATTCTAGTCTCTGTGTCTATGGGTTTAACTTTTTAAAATTCCACATATAAATGAGATCATGTGGTATGGTGTTTTTGCCTGGTTTATTTCACTTATCACAATGTCTCCAGGTTTGGCCATGTCACTGCAAATGACAGGATTTCCTTCTTTTCTTTCTTTCTTTTTTTTTTTTTTTTTTTTGCAGTACCGGGGATTGAACGCAGGGGCGTTCTACCTCCGTGCTACGCCCCCTGCCCTATTTTTTATACTTTATTTTGAAACCGGGTCTCACGAAGTTGCGGAGGGCCTCACTAAGGAGAGAGAGAGGGAGAGGGAGAGGGAGAGGGAGAGGGAAAGAGAGAGAGAGAGAGAGAGAGAGAGAAAGAGCTGAGGCTGGCCGCGAACCCGGACCCTCCGGTCTCCGCTTCCCAAAGTACTGGGATTACAAGAGTGCGCCACCACGCTCGGCTCCTTCTTTTCTTAAGGTGAGATAATATCGCATTGTGTGTATAGGTGCCATATTTTCTTCATCCATCCATCTACTGGTGGATGTTCAGGGTGATTCCATACCTTGGCTATTGTGACTAACATTGTACTGAATGTGGAGTGCAGGCGTCTCTTCGACACACAGATTTCATTTCCTTTGGCCATATACCCAGAAGTAGGATTGCTGAATCAGGTGGTAGTTCTATTTTTAATACTGTGAGGAACTGCCATACTGTTTTCCATAACAACTGTACAAAGGAGTCTTCTTAGGTATATTTATCCACTTCCCTTCACAATTCTAATGCAGTTGGTCTGTGAGCTGCGCTACTGTTCTGCTCCTGTACCCTAGCCTTTCCTTTTCCTAAAGGAGATGTTATCTTACAGGTTTTAGAGCTCTTTGTTACTGGACCTTCATCAGAATCATACTCATCTACCCCAAATCATCTCCAAGGTACAAATCCTGGTGTTCAAGCTATGCATTTCTTGTCCCTTTCTTTCCAGAAAAAAACAGGCTTCTAATACAAATTTGGCATACCTCTTCTGCATCTCCTCTCTCCATTACTCTTGGGGTATATGGGGGTAAAGAAAACACAGCCCTATAGCAGGGAACATGCTTTATTTAGGAATAAAACCTGGAAGGAGGCATTTGACTGGGGAGAGAGCCCACAAGAGTCAGAAAGCCCGCCTCCTTACAGACTAAGGACTTTTTATGGGGCAAGGAAGGGGGGAGGTACAGGAATAGTTGTGTAAACTGCTGGTTGGTGTGCTAGTGGCCAGGTGATCTCAGGGCAGGGCCATGGTCAGGGGACATTTTCTTTGTTCCTTTGTTCTCAGTCCTTCTCCAGCATGACCCTGTGGCCAGACCTCACAGTGCCCACATTTACTCTGAAGAGCAAATGAATAAATTAAAAACAACAGAATCTCCTATCAAATACTAATTACAGGGCAATGTTTCTTCCCTGAACTGCATTACCATAGATTATAAAATGGTTGCTCAAGCAACCATTCTCTAATGTGTAAAGCAAAGCAAAACAACACAAATGCTCTTCACTATGTTTTGGTAAAGAATCAATGGCTCAGCCAGGCACAGTGGCCCACGTCTGTAATCCCAGTACCTGGGAGGCTGAGAAAGGAGGATCACAGGTTGGAGGACAGCCTCAGAAATTTAGTGTGACCCCTCAAAAACTTAGCAAGACCCTTGTTTCAAAATTAAAAAAAAATAAAATAGGGCTGGAGATGTAGCTAAGAGGTAGAATGCCCCTGGGTTCAATTCCCTGTACCAAAAAGAATGATTGACTCAAATTAGTGTTAAGGGATTTAGCCCTGCTCACATAGCTGGCCAGAACTAGCTTTGGTCCTGGTTGTTTGCCTCCAGAGGGTACTTTTTTAAGTTCATAAACTTTACAGCAATTAACTACTCAGATTGGCCAGTCACTGAACAGGGTTCAGTGGGATTGGAAGGAAGTACTAGGAGTTATATGGTCTGGTTGTAGTGTGATGGTGGTGGTGGTGGTGTGTGTGTGTAGGGGGGATGTAGGCAGGGCAGGATGTAGGTGTGGTTATTATAGGAGAGAAAGTTCCAGAGCTGAGGCTACTGCTATGAGGAGAGACATTAAGTCCTTGGGGATGGCAGAGGGGTGCTCTGGGGTCTGCCCGCAGTAGATCTTTCTAGCAACTAGAGAGTAGGTCCAGGAGAGTCCTCTAATTAAGGAGGGAGTCGGCTCCTTGCGCCTCTCCAGCTGTTTTCCCACTTGTAGTATCTCCGATGGTGATACCCATCTCCCTCACCTTCTGCAAAGAAGCAAATTTATTTCCAGACTTGAGACCTTGTCTGAGCAGGCAGAGAATGGAAACTTTCCAAATCAGACAGTGGGTTTGTGGGGCCTCTGGCAGCCTCCCGCCCCTCCCTGGTCACGGAGGTCCTGCTGGGACGAGGAGGAGGCTCCCCTCCCCAAGAGAGACGCGGTGTCCACTGTGCAGTCCTCCCTGGATGATGCAGTCTCCCCTGGGGGGCAGGATGCACCCACGCAGCACTGAGGGGCAGCGCGCTGTGGGCTCCCCTGACCCTAGCTGCCTCTCTACCCCTAGCATAGAGCGACTGTGCGGCAGCCGCTTGGAGAGACGTGGGGGCGCTCCTCGGCAGGGCGGCTTCGATGATTTCTTCAGACACACGGAGCAGACTGACAAATTGACTTTCAAGTGAAAGGTCAGCGCTGAGAACCTGAGGGTAGAGCATCTGGATTCACAATTAAAAGGCCTGCCGAGCGCAGCTTGCAGCTCCGGCGTCTCCTCGCGTAGGAGGCGCTGCCAGTGGGGCGCGTTTGGCAGCTGTTTCTCTCTCTGCGTTGGGATTGGAGAAAATAAAAATTCCTTGTGGTTGTTTGTGCGTGTGCGTGTGCATGTGCGCGGAGCACCCGCGCTCCGGTGTGGGCGTTGCAAGAGAAATGTTGCTCTTTGGCAAAAGCCAGCACAGCTTTCTGTTAACTCAGTTCTGCCCCAGAGTCGACCCCCGGAATGGTGGGTTGAGGTGAGCGGATCCTCAGAAGAGCTGGCCAGCTCAGCACTGCGCTGGCCCAGTGCAACTGTGGATTAAAGACTGCTGTGGCTGGAGTTTAATCAGGGACCTACTCTTTGACCTTGGCAAACTGTCTTTTAGAACGCATAAAGCATTGCTCCCAGGCACCTGCAGAATGGAAATGTTCTTCTAGTTGAAAAAAAAAGTCCCACACACTGAAAGCCTTTCCTCTGTTTAAATGGTCATAAAAGTATTTGTTCTGTTTCATTTACAAAGTGTTTCCATACCCAAGGATATAATGAGAGCAAACGATACTCTTCAGGAATACCCCAGGGCCCCAGAACCTCAGAAGGAGCCTCTTGGTTTGGGGGCCCAGTCAGTCCAAAGCTGGGCAGATCCAGGGCGCCTCATCAGCTCAGTCTACCCTCTTGAGTTCTTCCTGACATTATTTTTTTAAAATAACTTATTTGGTTCATTGTAATCATAAAACATCATGAGATTCAAAATGACACATTTAGTCAGATGCTGTGGAGCATGCCTGTAATCCTAGTACTTGGGAGGCTGAGACAGGAGGATCGCAGATTCAAGGCCAAGCCACCAAAATTTAACAAGATCTTGTTTCAAAATACATACATACATACATATATAATAAGAGCTGGTGTGTAGTTTGGAGATAGTATGATCTTGGTTCAGTCTCCAGTAGAACACACACACACACACACACACACACACACACACACACTGACACATTTATATATGTGTATTGCCCTCTGGACTCCCCCCTCCCCTGCCCCCTGACCTCCCCATACATGTTAGTGAGATTGGTACTGATACCTTCATATATGAGTAATACATTATTTGATCTGTTTCCTTCCTCAAGCCTCCCTTTCATCCTCCCTGTCCCCTCCCTCTATATCTACTGTTCTCTCTGGTCTCCACACCCCATTCATTATGGCTTTTCGCCAGTCCCCTTTCCGGCAGTCAGGTCTGAACTGTGGTAAGTGAACCTCTCTCTACCCTGGAGGAGCTGCCTCCCATCCACCCCACACAGGCCCAGCAGGTGGTCCCACTTTGGGATAATCATAGCTCCCTCCTCCTTTTCCTCCTCCTCCTCTTCCTCCTCTTCCTCCTCTTTCTCCTCTTTCTCCTCCTCCAAGGAAGCAGGCAAAATGATGGAATTAAGGTAGTGGTAAGAAGGTGTTGGAGAAGCATGCTAGAAAGAGAGGAGAGAAGCCGAGTGTGGAGTTTGGAGGGTTGTGATTGGAAAGGACCAGCATTTTCTGATAAATTAAAATAACAGAGGAGTCTGAGTCCTGGATTGCACTAGTTGGGAGATAAGACACCCTGTGTTTGAGAGTGCAGGCTCCCAGCTGCCCTACCAGGGTTATATGGGGTTAAATCCTGCCTCTGCCACTCACCAGCTGTGTGACTTTGGGCATGTTATTTAACCTCTGTCACTCCCTCAGCTTCCTCTTCTGCACAAAGTTGTTGCAAGATTGAGATTAGTTAGCAAATGTGAATGCTGAGAGTAGTGCATAGTATGCACCCATGACTCTTGACAGTCATCACTTGTTTTCTGTGGGTTAATTCAGAATTCTTTTGTTACCTGCTCTCTCTCTCTCTCTCTCCCTCTCTCTTTTTGATACTGGAGATTGAACCCAGGGGCATTCTACCTCTGAGCTACATCCCCAGCCCTTTATTTAATTTTTTGTTTTTAACAGGTTCTCACTAGGTTGCTGAGAGTCTCGCTATGATGTTTTCTCACTACTCTATGGCCTTTTTCACTTTGCTTTTTTGTATTCACCCCAAGAATAAAATTTCCTACTTGGACCGGGACGTTGGCTTCAGGGTTTCCTTGTTTCCCTGGCATCCATGTTTGGAGGTAAATTTATGCTCTCTGTATCCTGCTGGCAAGGAAGCAGCAATCTAAACACTGGGCTGTTGCCACAACCCTGGGAAATAGAAACATCGGTCATTTCACTTGCCACACAGATTAAAACACCGAGGCCAAGCTTTAGCACTTGAAGAGCAAGGAAATAAGTAAACAGTAGCTTGCTTATTGGCTGAGTTATAGGATTAAGTCCCATGAAGCCAACATGGAGTTAAAAATATTTATTTCACTTGTTTGACTATCAATTTACTTATTTTTTGGTCCCGGCCAATAGAGAATCAAGCATACAGGACATGTATTAGTACCATCAGTTTACCAAGAGACATGAGTAATCTCTATTTCTAAATCTAGCATCATGGTGGTCTTTGAAAATCAGCCAGTCTTAAGGATATATTTAGAATTTATTTTTAAAATGAAAAATTGGGAATATGATCTTCATATCTACATCTCTGTGTTGAGATTTGTTATTGAGTCTTTGTCATATAATGAGTGACTTCTGGCAAAATACTGATGCCAATTTTCATGCCTGGTTTGTGGGATTTGTCTCTTTAGAGTCATTTGCCCACATATTTAAAAATAAAAATAATTAGAAAATCTTATTGCTGTACAGAGGCAAAGGGTAGTCACAAAAGACTAGCAATTTATCAGTGAAGCTATTTTAATAAATTCTGTCAGTAAGTATTCATTGAGCATCCGTCAAACATATAAATGAACTAGGTTAGACACTGCCTCTAACTAAAAAAGAAGTCATTTATTAATTTGCAATTTCAAATATTCTGTTAAAATTCATATATATGGCAGGCTGCTTGAGTGATATTTTGAGTTGATCCTCTCAAGAAAATGGTGGAGAACTTCAGTTTTTTACCACATTTTGGATTAGGTTATATGAAATCTTTTAGAAACTTCTAGGAATATAGATATAACAAGCATGATATCATGTGAGCAGTCAAACTTGTGTGAAAGAAGGAAAAATAAAAAATAATAAATAATAGAAGCAAATAACAAGATAGTAAGTACTATTGCTTGGATTGGGAGTGTCCCCCAAAGACCTATATGTTAAAGGCTTAGGCCCCAGCCTGTGGTGTGGTGGTGGGACCTTTAAGAGGTGGGGCTTAGTGGAAGAAAGTTAGACTATTGGGGTGTGCCCTTGAAGGGATATTAGTACCCTGGCCCCTTCCTCTCTGTCTCTGAAAATGTGAGCCCAAATAAACTTTATCCTTTATTAAGTTGATTATCTCAGGTATTTTGTCACAGTGATGGAAAGTTGACTAACACAGTAGGCATGTGAGTTGTTGCTCTGGTCACCTTGGTTGTGGGGAGAAGGTTGATCTTTAAGATCTAAGGGATATGGGTTTGTGTTGTTTTGTTTTTTATTTTTGTGGTGTTGGTGATCGAACCCAAGGCTTTGTGCATCCTAGGTGAGTGTAGTACTGATAACTTACACCACTAGCCCTTAGGAGTTTTAAAGCCTATGAGGGAATAAACACATACATACATAAAACAACAACCACAAAATCAAAAGTGTTTCCCTTGAAAAAAATAGATACTTGTGTTCATGTGGGATTGTTGTCCGTCCTTCCATCCTTCCTTCCTTCCTTCCTTCCTTTCTTTCATCAATGTGGTCCAGGGATACCCAGACTAAGGCATCAACAAGTAGTGTGCTGGTGATGTACTTCGACTGACTGGAGGAGGGCAAAATACCTCTGTGGAAGAAAGTGTTTTTGAGGTAGGCTATGTAACATTTCCATAATAATCCCTACTGAAGATCATCTCAAAATCCAAAATTATAAAACACATATGAGGAATATTCTATTACAACCAAGAATCATATTTTTTTTTAAAAATTAAAGGATCTGGCCATGAAGATATTAAAATAACAAGACTATGTTTTAGAGAGTATAAATATGTATGTTTTAGGTGATGAAAGACATTGAAAAGAAAGGATTAAGAGCATAAGCATAAAAAACCTTACCAAAATAGGAAGATTCTAAAAAGAACCAAATAAAAATTTAAAAAAATCATTCAAAAACCTAGATTAAACAGCAGATTAAATGTAGCTGATTAGAGAATAGCTGAATTGGAAGGCAAATGTGAAGAAATTACCCAAAGAGTAAGATTAAAAAAAGAGTGAGATTAAAAAATTTGAAATTGGAATAAAGGAAAAAGTGACCCAGAGAATAAGATGGGAAAGTTGAGCACCATGCAGGAGAGGCAATATTTTAAAATATAAGAATGTTTCATTGAAATCTTTCAAACAAAATATATAAATAAAAATCCCATTTAAATATGCCAGGGTTAAACTTCATGGAAAAGCTTGGAGTCAGCTGCAAAAAAGGGGGAGACTATTTACAAAAGTAGAACAATTAGCTGATTTTTCATAGCCATCGATAAAACCAGAAAAAGATGGGATAATGTCCTCAAAATATGAAAACCAAAAAGTTAAAAGGACCCTGTTTATTTAGAATTGTACATCCTGCTAAAATTGCATCCAATAGGGAGAGGAAAAGAAATACATTTTAGAGATAGGTGGTGGTGGCGGCACGTGAAAGGGATGTGTGGAAGAGAATCATTTTCATACTATTAGACATAATAGAGATTAGATGAAATCTAATGGGATTATGTTATCTCGGGTATTACAGATGGGATTCTACTACAACACCTAAAATTGCCCTGGACTTCAGAGAATGTTTCTAGGTGAAATCTCTACCAAGAACAAAGACAAGGAAATCAAGCACTGATTTGTTAAAACTGGAACTTAGCTTTAAACTCCAAGGAAGAATCTTAATCAGAATATTAGGTCACTTGGGAGGTTCTTTTTATTGTATATTAGCTAGTCCAAAAATAATCACAGACCAAAGCAGTCTTGCCTGTTCAATTTATCTCACCTTTCCTTTAATGCTCTTATCTGAACTCCCCCCCCCTCTCTGTCTCTGTCTCTGTCTCTCTCCCTTTCTCTTGTAGAAAGGCAGCTACAATAATTAGAAGCAGATCGAGAGGCAGACGGTGAGAGAGCATCATAGCTGTGCCATTGCAAAGAACAGAGTTTACCTTGGTTACTCTCACAAGGAATAGGAGAGTGGAGTACATTACCCATCGTATTCCACAAAAGTGGAAACAAATGTGCAGTAAGGAAGAAGACTGCATGGTTGTTTTTGTTGAGTTTTAAGTGATATGGATGTAATGGGTCTGATGTGAGAAGTCTTTACAGGCTTTAAGCTACAAAATGAATTGTATTGCCAATACTTATTACCATGTCTAGCACAGAGAAAGGGCTCGATATATATTTGTCAAATTGGTTAATGATAAAAATAAGTGAGTGGAAAATATAAGCAGTTGAGGGAATAGGTAATTATTTTGGGGAAAGGGAAAGACCTTTAACATCTTAGGAGGTCTTCGTAAAGAATCCCGACATTTCCTGAGGCAGAATTATTTCCAGTGAGATACTTGCTAAATTTTATTTTTCCACAGCTGGACTGTGGGTAAGACATCTAAAAATCTGTAGTTACTCAGAAAGAGAGAGAGAGGCCGAGTAAATATAAAAGATTGTTGCTATGTGGTGGTAGAGTACTGTGGGACCACAGGAGCTGCAGAGGCAAATAAATTAATTAAAGGCTTTAAGCCTCATTGTGAAGGCCTTGAACTTTGTAAGAGTATTGTAGCCAAAGTAGTTTCCAAAGGGTGGGGCCCAGTGACTCTTTCACCTCAATATTAAAGAGCATCAACTCCTACAGTTTACAGCTGCTACAGAAACTGGATGCATTTCAAGGAATAATGACTCATTTCAGAATCCCTGAAGGCAGAGAGACTCAGAAAGCACTAGTTTGATGTAATTTATCTGATTTTTTAAATATTACCAAGTCCTTTGATAGGCATAAGACACAAGTATTAGAAGGAATAATGATACTAATCTAGCTAAATTTTAATTATCCACACTAATGTCATTAATGTTTCAAAAGTAATTTATGTTTGCTTTTAGTAGACTTTGTGGGATGTTGTCTTGGTGTTGCAGCAATGGCTTTATCTATCTAATCATGCTTGGCTTACTTCATCACTGAAATGACTTTTTCATTGCTTGAATATTCAATGGGAAGGGAAGGAGGCCCAGAAGATATTAACTGGCAATTAGAAATCAACATAGACCAGTCTTCAGTACTTGCTTCAAAATATTCAAAACACTTTAAAATTTGTCTCATTTTATTTTTATAGTTGTATTTGGAACAGACATTGATGTTGAACCATGGTAGCTGGGGGTGTTTGTCTTATGTAAACCCCACGAATCTCCTCTAAATCCTCAAATAAATATTTAAAAAAATCAGTGTATTTTCTGTGCAAATATGTCTTCAAGACAAAACTCTAGCCTTCTCCTTCCAAGTTGATCAAAACTCTATCCCTGCAGTAACTGACTGCACTAATGGCTCCAATTCTTTCTCTTTCTATCTGCAACCTTTGTAATGTGAATGTGCACTATTCCTATCAAGTGGCAGAGACTGTTTTCCCACTCCTTGATTCTGAACTTGGCCAGGCAACTTGCTTGGGCACTTTTGATGCTATCAGAAAATTGAAAGATGCCTACAAGTTTCTGCTGATGCTTATACTTTTCTTCGATCACCACAAGAAAAAGTCTAATCTGTAGTAGGAAAAGACATAAAAACAGTCTAGTCACCTCACTCTACAGAGTGCTAAGAAGTCAATAATGTAGGAAGGAGAAAGAAAGGAAGGAAGGAAGGATAGATTTTGTCACTGAGAGCTGTGCACTATTAATATTTTGGAAAACATATTTCCCAATATTTTTTATATGCATAGGTATGCTTGTATATAGGATGTAAATCTCAAGCTCTATAATATGTTTTGTTTTCAAGTATGTCAGAAGCATCTTTCTCAATTAGTAAATATAGATCAACATTGCCATTTTTAATATTTGCAAAACAGTCTAATGTAATCACCACCATAATGTATTCAACCAGTTATTTATTCTGGTAAATTGCAAAAGATCACAATTTTCTACTCTTTTTTATATATAATATCCTTGGGCCTTGTGATTTTCTTTGGCTGAAAGAATGAAGTAGAAATGATATGCCAGATCTGGCCATAGGCCTGAAGGATCTTGTCTTCTCCTTTTGCTGTCTTGAAATCCTGCCAAACTGCCTGCAAAGAATCCCAGCTGTCAAGTAGCTGAAGACTCACAAGTGAGGCCAGTTAAAACCAGAAGAACCAACCAGCTGAGCCCTATTTAATGGCCAACTCACACAGAATCACTAGCTAAATACATGGTTATTGTTAAGGTCACTAAGTTGATGTGATTTTTTAATAGAAAATTGATAATTGATGTGGCTACTGATGAAATTTTAGATTGTTTCTAATTTTTATTTTTAATAAACAATGCCTTGATGAAAAGCATTTGCATACATCGACACATACTAGTTAAATTATTTCCTTACTATGACTGACTAGACGTGAGATTGCTGGATCAAAGGCAATGTTCGTCTTGTAACACATACATCTGAATCATTCCCTGGAAAGTAATACTAATTTATGTTTTAATCAACCAAGTGTAAGAGCACCCACCACAGTTAGGAGTGGAGACAAAGACTACATTAGAGTGGTCAGAGAAGTCAAGGAGAGGTGACCAATGGAGCAGTTATCCTGAATTGAATGAGCAATGAGCCCTGCGACAGTGTCAGGAACAGTGGTCTAGCCAAGTGAAAAGCAAATGATAAATATTAAGACTAGAAGGTATTTGGGGTGTTGGCTAGTGTAGCTTCAACTGAGCAAAGGAGGCATAGAAGTCAGGTTGCACACGGGCAGGGACCAGATCATGCTGAGCCACCCAGGCTGCAAAAAGCATTTTGTATTTTATTCTCAGTGGGATGGGATGTCATTGGGAGACTGCAGAGGAGTGGTGGCATCACCAATAACAGCGGCAGCATCTTCCTCATAACTAATACTATTGTGTTTGTCCCAGTAAAGAGTTGGGTGCTATTGTTATCATCCCTATTTTACAAATGAAATAACTCAAGCACAAAAAGATAGATGAATTTCTCAGGGTGACACAGAGACTTAGAGACAGAATAGGGGTTCAAACCCAGGCTCCAGACACTGGAATTAGGTGATTTATGTCTCAAAGTGATGCATCTCATAAGAAGAACTAACAATAGCAGTGCAAGTGTGGAGTTGTACTCTAGCCTAAAGGAGAGTTGTTGGGCTTGCTGGTAGCTGTACAAGAACTGAGAAATGATTTGAAGAATTACCTGGTAGAGTTTCAATGTTCTTTCAGTCATTTAAAAACTCAATAACTTTTTTTTGGGCGGGGGGGTACTGTGGATTGAAATGAGGAGCATTCTACCTCTAAGCTATACCCCCTAGCCCTTTTTAATTATTTTATATTATTTTGAAAAAGGGTCTCACTAAGTTGCTAAGGGTCTTACTAAATTGTGAGGCTGGCCTCAAACCTGTGATTCTCTATCTCAGCCTCCCAAATACTGGGGTTACAGGTGTGCACCACCATGCCTGGCTGCTAATCTTATTGGTAAAATATGATGTCTTCTTGGTATTTTGTTTGGATTTATTTAGTTATAGTGATATTTGACATTTTTCTTAACTATATTGGATATTTGAATTTTTCCCATCAATTGTTCATACACATTTTTCATACGTTTTCTACTTGTGAGGGATATCCTTTTATTGATTTATAAGAGCTTCATGTATTAGGCATATTAAACATTAATTTATTCATACAAATATACTTTTTTTAACACAAGTGTAAAATACAATATTCTATATATTTTTCAGTTTGTCTTTGGTATTTTGACTTTATTATTTATTTTTACACAACATTTCACCTTATTTTTAGTAGCAAAATTCATTGTATTTTCCATCACATTTAGATCAGTTTTTTCTGTCACAAAACTTAAGAAGTATTCATCCATATTTTCTTAGGGCTTTTGTGTTTGCCTTTTTTCACATAAAATATTTGATTCAGTTAAATTTATATATGGAATAAGGAATGACTAGAGATGTAGCTTAATTTATTTTATAAATAGCAGGTTGTTCCGACAGTATATTTAGCATAGACCATCATTTTTGCACTGAATTGGAATCCTAACTTCTATATACATACTAAATTTACATATAGTCTTGGTATAAGTTAGGCCTGTATCAAAAATCTAAAATCTGAAATATGATGCCCCAAGAGGAAAATTCCATCCCTGACCTTGTGTGATATGTCACAGTCAAAACACAGCCACACTAAAAGTCTTGTATAAGGCTATATGTATAAAGTATATATAGGACATACATGAATTGTATGTTTAGTCTTGAATCCCATGCCCAAGATATCTCATTACGTATATGCTAATATTCCAAAATCTAAAATCCAAAACACTTCTGGTCCCAAGCATTTCAGATAACAGATATTCAACCTGTACTCATTGTGTACTTATTTCCATTCCTACCTTCAAATTAGACTGTTTAGTTATAGAAATTTTAGAATTAAATATTATCAGTAAGGGTAATGCTATGGTTTGGATACAATTTGTATGCCAAAGATTTATATGCTGGAAGCTTGGTCCCTAGTGTAATAAGAGAGGTGATGGTTCATTTAAGAGGTGGGGCCTGATGGGAGCTAATTAGGGATGGGGCACCATCCTTGGAAGGGATTGTTTGTCTTGAGAGAGTGGGTCGGGTATTGGTGGACTGGATTAGTCACTGTGGAAGTGAATTGTTATAAAGAGAGGACGCTGCCATGTTTGGTCTGGTCTACATGTGCCCCTTACTGTCCTCTCAGATGTCATCATGATATGATGCTGTCTACCACGTTAGATGCAGCATGGGGCTGATACCAGATGTGACTGCCCATGCTTGGATGTTTCAGCCTATGAAACTGTGAGACAAAATAAACTCTTATCTTTTTGGGGGTACTGGGAATTGAATCCAGGGGCATTCTACCTCCAAGCTATACCTCCAGCCCTTTTTATTTTTTATTTTGAAACAGGGTCTTGCTAAGTGACTGAGGTAGACCTGAAACCTGTGATCCTACTGTCTCAGTTTTCCAAAAACTGGGATTACAGGTGCATGCCCTGGTGCCTGGCACGTTTTCCTTTTAAAGTACCTAGCCCCAGGTATATTGTTATAGCAACACAAAATAGACTAAGGCAGGTAAGTACTACTGCCTCATTAATCTCCCTTTCCTGATTTTTCCTTGATAATTTTGCTCATTCATTCTTTCAGCTAAACTTTAGAATCATTTTTCAATGTAAAAAGATTTTGTTGCGTTTTGATGGAGATTGTAGTATTCCATACATTTTTGTAGACCAGTTTAGGGAGAACTGACATCTTTAAAAATTAAATTGAAAGGCAACTGAAAGATATATTCTATTAGTAATATGGATTATTGTTACTATTGTAACTGCTAACATGTTTCATTCAAGGGAATTTCCTTATCATCTCTGTCTGCTCTCCGCCCCCACATCCTCTCACACACACATAGAAATTGAAAAGCACTTTAAAATAGGGGATTTTTCAGTACTTTCTCCTGAACTTGAACTCTCTTCTTTTATTCGCTCTGCTTTACCTGCTCCCCAGGCTGGGAAATTGTTATTAATCAGTTTCAAATCTTAGTCCCAGAAGGGGAGTGTGTGTGGAAACACCAGCGTGGCCTACAACATCTGTAACTTTCCAACCCATTGTAGGCCGACTCTGAGCAAGTCACTGGGCAGTCTTTCCAATCTGAAACTTATTTCATGTTAACACACTTTTGTTTTACAATGCTGCTTCCAACTTTATGGCTTTCTTGCTTGAACTGCTTGTTCCAATTGGATCTAATATTTCATCAAATATGGTAAAGAAACCATGAGAATGAATTGATGCTCATTCTGAGCCGTCTTCAGCAGACACTGCCAGATTGCTGTGAAATGGTTTTCCCTTTTAGCCCTTCTGAACTGTAATATGTTTCTGAGGCTAAATTCTTCAGGGAAACATTACGGTTATTTAAGGTCTCCAAACTTTATGCTTCAATACAAAAGGCCTAAGGGTGAGGATTTTAAATGGATGAAGTGGAGAAATTTTCACTTCCTTAAGCAAACATATAGCATTTCCTTCCATGTGTCAGAAATGAAAACAAAAAATACAAACTAATTTGTCATGAAATTTTCCCTTTTATAATTCCCTCTATGGTACTTTTTCAGCCTAACAAGTCATATTTTCTCTTCTTTCGTGTCAGGTTTATAGCTTTGCTGGTCACAGTTTCAATAACCATGATGGACGATCTTCTGTTCTATATATCATGTACAAGCATTCAGCTTAAAAGTATCTTTGTGTTCACAGCTTGCTTTCTGTCACCTCTCCGATCCCTCCTCCCCGCCGCATATGCACATGGTGTTATATTATACGCGCGGAGAGCTTTGGGGAAAGCTCATATTTACGGACATTAAGTGAGCAGAGGAGGATGGCTGCTTATTTGGGCTGAGCCTGACCCCGCTATGAAATGAGACAAACTGTCATATTTATGACTCAGAGTAAGTCAATAATATATTGGCATTCACATGTGGAAACGCATTTACTCCCCAACATGCGGCCTCCACGTAGTTTTTCTCTCAAGTAGTAGTTTTGACCTAAGTCTGAGTCTTTTTCTTTTCTTCTCTCTTCCTCCCTTCTCTCTTTCTCCTCCCCCTTCTTTCCTCTTCCCTCCCTCTCTCCTTTCTTCTCTCTCTCTCTCTCTCTCTCTCTCGTTCATTCATTTGTTCTCTTCTCCCTTTCTTCTTTCGGAGCCTTGAGAGAACTTTGTGGGGTTTCTAGCATCTGTGTAGAACATAAAAGACTTCTCTTCAGATAACTAAAAGTATTGTTCCCTTTACCCTCCTTTCACTACCCTCTCTTTGCCTATCCATGTGTGCGCATGCACACACACACACACACACACACACACACACACTGAAACAATATTAAAAGGCTGGGTAAATGCTGTTCACAACTATGGCCTGGAAATCTCATCCTATCGGATCCTTTGGAATCCGAATCTGCATCATTTGTTTTTCTAGCTGTACTGCCTCTCTGTAAATTACAGCAGGAGAAAGGAGGGTCATGTGGGTTTTGATTTACTGTGCAGAATATTGAGAAGGAAAAAAAATATTGTGCGGAGTAAGTCATTGATAATCAAAAAAGCATAGAAAAACCTCACTGTGAAAGTCTGTATTATTTCTAAATTTGGTCAGCTCTACCTTTCTGTTCCCCTACTACAAGGCCCCCATTATTCCTGAAGTCTATTTTTATAACAACTCCATTTTGCAAATGGGATTTAGATTGGGGGATATGCAGAGAATCTGGACCTCTCCCCCTTCTGTCCCTCCTCCCTCCAGTGTGTTCTGGAAGGTGGCTTCTCTCTCCAGTTTCTCTAGCCTGTGCACACTTACGGGGATGCTGGCAATCCTTCCACCTCATCTTTCTCCTCTCCCTTGTATCTGGGCCACTGGCTCTTTTCTGTGGCTGACCACTCCTTTCTCCCATAAGATGGACCACAGATGGCCAGTAGACTTGTATCAGGAGAGAGCCCTGTGCTGGGAAGGGCCTCAGAATCACAGGGAATGCTCTTTGTTGATTTTCCTTACCGAGCTCACAGCAGGAAGGGGTTGGAACAGCCATCCGGACTGGACTCTGAGATGCTAAATGCAGTCCACAGAACCTACCTCCAATGGAAATCCGCAGCCACTTGAAGTGACCTAATTGCTTTATTCTGTGTGACTCTAGGGCACTGGATGAGATGGGTTTTCACCTTCTACCCCTTAGATTGAGTAGGAAGAAGTTGTTAAAGCACAGAATGGGGCACCAGGAGACCCTGGTTAAAGAAGTCATCTGTGTTGTTGCCTCTGGGCCTGTGGGGAGGTCTTTTACCTTCCTTCAGCCTCTGTTTCCCTATCTGTGATTTGAAAAGCTTGATGCTCTGAGGTTACTTGCTGTAGTAACATTTGATGCCCCATTTACCAAGAAATTGGTTTCTCGGGTTCCGCCCGAGAGTGGCACGACACTGACAGGGAAGTAAACGCCGGACGGCCCGAAAAAACACACCATGGGCCGGGAGACATGTCGAGCACAATCTCGTTTATTAGAAAGCCAATTGCCCTTTTAAAGTAGAGGCCATAAAGGAAACTCCCAAGCAGTAGGGTGTGACCCAATGGCACGTGAGGGTCGGATCACCATGCCCCCCTGTAACCTATCATAGGTGGAGGCACCTGTTGTCTGTGAGCACGGAAGGAGGTAACTGCCTTTCATAGCCCTCCTGAGGTTAGGTGGGGCTATCTGCGGGACCTCCCTCTGAGGGGTCCACCAGCGCCATCTTTGCCATTGATATGCTGAGTCACTGCCACGTGGAAGAGGCCCGGTACTCTAGAGCAGGCTTCTGCTAGTCCACCAGGCCCTTTCATGGCACTGGGTGGAGACCCCAACATTGGTTTATATAAAAAAGACACTTGGTATCTTTTTTATATAAAATGTGTACCATGAGTCAGGTTCATAGCATCATTATTCATAATAGCCAAAAGGTGGACATGATCCAGATATCCATCTCTGGGTGAATGAATAAATGAAATGTGGTATATAAATACAATGGAATATTACTCCACCATAAAAGGAAGGAAATTCTGATGCATACTCAATACACAATGATGAACCTTGAAGACATTATGCTAAGTGCAATAATCCAATTACCTAGTGTTAAGTTCATAGTGACAGAAATTCTTATTACATAGTGACAGAAATTATTATTGGGTAGGATATTCTTATTACCACATGTTCGCCGATCTGGGTAAAGGACAAAGCTATTTTCTTTCCATCTTGTAGGGAGAATAATATTCATGTGTGATCTACTTCCCACAAATGTGGAAAAGATGAGGGACAAAAGGACTAAGTCTAGATCCACAGAGGATAAAACAAAACAAAAATTGGCAGCTCTCCAGCTTATTTGATCTGCATTAAGCATGGGCTAGATTTTTTACGTTTTACTTTTGGCTTGACATTAGTCATAGTTCCTAGGAAAGTTGATGTTAGCTCCGTTACTGATAATATGAAAGAAAGCCTATAGGATTCTATCCTGTAGTTTAAGAAGCAGGTGTAGTCTGAAGAATTTCAGTTGTTTGACTAATTTCTCCTTTTAAAAAAATGTTATAGTAGGTAAAGATACCAGACCATGAAGTATATATCTATTAGTGTTTTAGTTAATTTGCTCAAATTGAATAATTAAACTGCAGGATTCAGGCTCAGACTTGGTCAGGGGCTTGATTTATGTTTTCGATCCCATATTAACAATTTGTGCTCATAAATATAGGTTCAAGATTTACATCCAAACAGGACCAGTCTAAGGGATTCTGGGTGGCAAGAATGCAATTTTATTCCTTGTATACAAGTAGTACAGTGCCTGAGTATAGCAGTAGCTTAAATATATACTTAAAATTATAATTAAATAGCTGATAAGGTTATTTTTACCATCTTTTCTTATTGTGATAAAATATGCATAGCATAAAGCTTAGCATTTTAACTATACTTTTAAGTAAAGTTCAGCATTAAGTTCCTTCACGACATTTTGCAACCATTACCACTGTCCATTTCCAGAACATTCTCATTTTCCCAAACTGAAACGATGTGCCCATTAAGCAATAGTTCGCCATTTCCCCTCCCTACGACCCCTAGTAACCACCATCCTATTTTCTGTCACTATGAACTTAACACTAGATAATTGGCTTATTGCACCTAGCATAATGTCTTCAAGGTTCATCATTGTGTATGGCGTATGCATCAGAATTTCCTTCCTTTTATGGTGGAGTAATATTCCATTGTATTTATATACCACATTTCATTTATTCATTCACCCAGAGATGGATATCTGGATCATGTCCACCTTTTGGCTATTATGAATAATGGTGCTATGAACCTGACTCATGGTACATATTTTACTATCTTCAAAAGAAATGAATCATTTCTCAGAAAGAAAGCATACTTTAGGAATCATTCAAGTCCATGAATATAGCTGGAATTTTTTGACCGTTTCCTGGTCACTTTGTTTTGTGCTGGGAGCTCACGCACTACACTCAGAAGCTCAATTAAAGTCCTTGTCAAGTTAACCCTTACCCTCCAGCAGGTGGCTTGGAGCCTGGCCCAGAGGAGGCCAAGTAAAGTGTTGTTGAGTAAGTCCAATCGACCAGATTTCATTGTCTGATCTATACTTCTAGTACGTGAGAGGAAAAGGAAATTAAAGTGAGCATGCTGAGTGTATTTATTATTAACTGATTTTTAATCTGATTTTTTTTCTCTTCCACTAGATTGGGTGTTTTCTGAGCACAAGGATCAGTTTGGCATTTAGTGGACTTCAAACATTTTTCCATTCTTTTTTAAAGAACGTTGAAAATCAGTACCTTTTTGCTCATTGCTCATTTTTATACTGACATGGAATTTTACATAAGAAGTTAAGCAATGCCAAGAAAAATTCTTGTATGTTGCAAATATTGACAGCTTAAAATAAAACTATTACATCACTCTTTTAAATATATCAAATAGAATTTTATATACCATAGCAGTTTGATCCCATCATCTATTTAAAAATACATAAACAAGCCCTATTTGACAGTTGAAGCTCTCATTTCTCTTTTTTCCTTTGAACTTATATTTTAATTTGACTTTTTTACTGAATTACATTTTAATTTAACATTATTATGGTTAAAATTATTTATTGAGCACCCTGTCATTCTTCTTGACAACACTATACATTTGAAATTTTTTAAGTTTTACTTTTCTGTCACCATAAATTTAAAAGTTGAAACAGTTTTTGCTGAGTTGAATCATAATTCAGTTATCACAGTATGTAGTCGATTGAAACAATGTAATTCTATTGTAATTTTATAATTGTTTATATTCCTAGGTCACGGAACAATACACAATTTTACAGAAAGTGCACTTTTTAATGAGAGAAGAACTTTGAAATTTTCAGTTTATTCTCTTTATTGCCAGAATGAAACAAAGTTTAGAATCAGTTCTACTTCCATTACTTATTTTAATAAACGCAATATTGAGATACCTTGTTCACACGATAAATTAGATGGAAACAAACATCACACAAATCTATTATCAAAATTATTTAGAAGACAATTCAATTAGTCCTTCCCTCATTTCCTTAGTTTTTTTTTTTTTTTTGGTGGTGGTACTGGGGATTAAACCCAGGGGTGTTCTACCTCTGAGCTACAACCCCAGCCTGATTTTATTTTTTATTTTGAAACAGGGTCTACATTGCTGAGGCTGGTCTTGAACCTGCAATCCTCCTGTCTCAGCTTCCCAAGTACTGGAATTACAAGCATGTGCCACCATGCTTGGCTTCCTTGTTTTTTTGTAGTATATCTCTCTCAAAAAAATTTTTAACAAGACCTAGAAAATGTCTACTGATTATATCCATTGCTCTTTCACTTAGAGGTAGCTAGATTAACCTAATATATTTAGAAGATGCTAGAGGAATAAAAATAATGTGAATTTAAATGATATTTCCCCATATGATATTTTTAAATAAAATAATTTTAGCTTATCACAAATGTAAATATTTTTTTCTCAAAACCTTTGCACTTCATATATAATCTTATTAATTTGTAAAATTTTCCATATATAATGATGGACCAATTAGTCTTTATTATCAGATAAACTCTCCAAATCATATTTACTTTCTGTAAGAAAGCCCAACTTTATATTCTTTTTTACTTTTTTTTACTGGTGAATTATAATTGTACATGATATCTATATAACACTCCTCTTTTCTTCTCCTCTCCCCTCCCCCAAGCCCATCAACTTCTCTACTGGTCAGTTTTCATGAGGTTCTTTTCCTTTCCCTAGATTCATATTTCAAATCAAATAAACTTGTTAGTTCACTTGCCTTTGATAATGTCATTTCCAAATTCTAATTTTAAGGTAAATGGATGAGGCAAGGAAGTCTTCCCATGAGTTTGCACCTGGGTAAAACAAAAGGTACTGTTGCCTTCAACATTTCTTTTTCTTACTATTGTTTTGTTTGCCTTGTTCTCATAGGACTCTCCCTCAGGTGCAGTGCATTTTGGGAAAACAGTGAGAGGATGGAAAAGATAAGGCCATTAAATAAAGATTGTCATCCCACTTACTACTCTACTTACTCCTCTATCAGTTCTACTTCCATTATTTATTTTAATAAATGCAACACTCAGATATCTTGTCACACAGTAAATTAGATGGAAATGAACATCACACAGATCTATTATCAAAATTATTTAAAAGACAATTCAATTAGTCCTTTCCTCATTTCCTTGGTTTTTCTTTTTGGTGGTAGCACTGGGGATTAAACCCAGGGGTGTTCTACCTCTGAGCTACAACCCCAGCCTGATTTTATTTTTTATTTTGAAACAGGGTCTACGTTGCTGAGGCTGGTCACAGTTGAGAACACCCCAACATGGACCCATAGCACCTATTTGCTGATGCCACACTGTCCTTTTTTTTTTTTTTTATACTTTATTTTGAAACCGGGTCTCACGAAGTTGCGG
>PVJS01012447.1:0-25000 GCA_004027185.1 Glis glis
CACACACACACACACACACACACACACACACACACTACCCCAGAGAGGTTTATGTGCCATGATGTGATCCATCCTGTCTCCAAGGTCTTCTGTTCACACCTGAGCCACCTGCCCTGCTGCTGGGCCTCTTGGCTTCCCTCTCCCCTCAAAGTTACAGTCCAGGTTTGGCCTCCCCGCCAGGCAGGGCTTTGGAAGGACACAGGCAGCCTGGCTTAACCTGAACACCAGTCCTAGCACAGCCACCAGCAGAGTAAAGAAAAGGAAGGACCTCAATTCAGGTCTCTTCTGGCTGCTGGGGTCCTGGCTGGACAGTCTCCCAGGAGGATGGGAAAGACCAGAGGGATGTTCCCAGCAGCCCGGGGAAGGAAGCAGGCAGGCAGGCACTGTCCACGGGATGGACAAAAAATAGACTATCATTATTATTATTGTTATTATTATTATTATTATTATTATTATTATTTTGTGGTACTGGGGACTGAACCCAGGGATATTCTACCTCTGAGCTCCACCGTCAATCCTATTTTTATTTTATTTTTTTTTCTATTTTGAAACAGGGTCTTGCTAAGTTGCTGGGGCTGGCCACGAACCTGCAATCCTCCTGTCTCAGGCTCCCAAGTACTGGGATTACAGCTGTACACCAGCATGCCTAGGTAGGACAGACCTTTAGATGGAGGGACAATGGGACAAGAGGTCTTAGGACCCTTTGATGGGGTCCACAATGGCCCTATTGTTGGTCCACCTGGGACACAGAAGGGAGGAGAACAGTTCAGACTAAGAGTCCTTCGGGCCAGCTGCCATGACTGGGCCTCAGTATGACCGGCGAAGGCAGGACAATTTCCTTCTACCTGACTCCTCCATGCCTGACTCTGAGCCAGGGAGGCCAGGCTCCCCGATCCTCCAGAAGTATAAGAGGCAGCCAGACGCCAGGCTCCAGGCCTCCCTTCATCCCTGGAAGGCCCTGGGAACACCAGTGACCTCTCCCCAACCCAGGAGTCCAGCCTTGTGCAATGGGAACAGGAGTTGGGGAGCTGACCTCTGCAGAGAGGGTCACCTGAATGGGGTGCTCAAAGGCTGCCTTCCTGTTTCTGAGCCCACCCGGCTGGCCTGTGAGGGAAGGTTCCCTGAGGAACAGAGATGGAGAGGAGGACCTTCCCAGTTGGAGGACAGAGCCTGAGGCTCCCAGGAGGCCGAGAGCTGACTCATAGGAGGGACAGGCTGGCCAACCCGGGTGAAGTAGGTTGGGGTAGTCAGGAGAGGGAGGCTTGTGGGCCTCCCTGACTGAGTTCCCCCTTGAGCCCTCTTCGTTCCATGCCCACCTTCAGTGTCCTCTGAAGCCAGGCAAGCAGGAGGGAAAAGCCCTCATACCTTCAGCCTTGGCAAGCTCCCCTGGGAATGCTGGGCGAGAAGTCGTGCCGAGGGGCTCCTCAAAGAGGACAGGCGGGCCTGAAGCCCCCTTCTTGCCTCTCTCCCACTTCACGGATGCAGCCCGTCAGCAGCGCCCCACTCCATGTGTCCCCAGCCGTGGTGAAAGCGGGCAGCTGGTCCTCATGGGCTCGGAGCTCTCGGAGGCTGCCACTTAAGGCGGAACGGGGCTGTTATCTCAGCAGAGTGATGGGCTCTCACCCTGGGTTTCATTTATTAATTGGACTCTAATGAACCATCACTAATTGTTGATGGTGCTACAACACTACAGGTGGGCCTGGATTTTCAGAATGACTCCGGGCAAGGCAGGTATAAACTGGGGGCCAGGGCCCTCCCTTCTGCATGGGCCTGGCTCCTCCCCCTGCAGGGAGTGGGAAAGGGCACATCCCAAGGACCCTGAGATTCCAAGGATATCTGCAAAGGCAAAAATCTTCAAAAAACAAGGGGGCTGCTTCTCCACTCCATCCCTACCCACGCTTCATCTGAAATAACCCCAGCTCTTCTTGGAGGAGCTCTTCATGGGCAATACACGCCCCTCATTCCCACCTGCGGCTCTCAGGGAGCCAGACAAGGCAGGGGTATCCTCCTCATTGAGCCCTCGAGAGAACCACGGCCACAGGGTTTGGGGACTGGTGCAAAGTTAGGGTCAGTCAGGCCCCTGCACACTGGGCATCCTCACACCTTCCTCTCCTGGAAAGAGGATTTTCTTGCTTTCCAAAGATACTTTTTTCCTCTGTTTAAGGCTAGGGACAGTGCAGGGACAAGAAGAGCCCCCCTGCCTGCACCATACACCAGTCTTTGGAGCGCTGTGCTGTGGTCTATCCTGTGGCATAGCTGGGGGGTGCAGGTCTGGGTGAGACAACCTCGGAGGGTCTCCATGACTCAGCATCCTCTCAACACATCAGTCAGGCTGAACATCCACTCTTCTGAGCATCAGCTCAGGGAAGGAGGAATGTAGGCCAGACACTGAGGTGAACTTTCCAACCTGAGAAAGATTCTTCTGATTTCTGCATCATTCTGATTTTTATTACTGGCCTAACTCCAGTGGTGTTCGGTCCAAGTTCTGACAGGGTTTGGGACATCTCCTTGCCCCTTCCCAAGAGACCAGCCTCTCTGAGGGGTCCTGATGCCCGAGTGCTGGGGACTAGAGCCTACTCAGAGACCCTCTGGAGATATTGCGGGCAAAAGACAAGTGAGTGGGGGTAGTGTTACCTGTGTACTTGCCCCACACCCCCACTGATAGATTTCGAGCATCCCAGGGGTAGGGACTTGTCTGGCCACTGCAGGAGCTCATTCCCAGCTCCCAGCCTGGGCACAGTGGAGCCCAGCAAGTGTTTGTTGAATGAGGAAGAGTGACAGATTGTGGAAAAAGACCTGGAGACAGAGGCAGCCTGTCCTGCTCTGCGAGGCAGCACCCACTCACCACCCCCCACATGCTAGGACCCCGCTCTATACTACGGCATCTCCTCTGCACTGCCCGGGAAGAGGCTCTCAGCTGGGAGGGGTGTTCTTATCCCGATGTCTGTCCCAACAGCATGTCCCCAAAGGGTGGAAGCAGAGCCTTACTGTGGACCAGGAATCCTCAAGGCCTAGGCCCTGGATCCAAGTCCAGCCTGGATCCTGGCCTCTCTGACCCAGTCCAAGGCCGCATGGCTGGATCTTGGTTCTGGCCTGCTGGCCACATGGGCCGTCCTGTGAGCCCCCAGCCACAGCCCTGGGCTGGCCTCTGGGCCCTTGCACTTCCAGCACCCCCAGCACATACTCAGCACTTTCCTCAGGCCCAGAGCTATCTGAGAAGTCAGACAAGGAGTGACAAGAGAGGACAGGGTCACATCTACCAGCTCCACCCCTCACCAGGGTAGCCTCCTTGGTCCCCATGTTTGTGTGGGAGCAGGGAAGGGGAGTCCACCATCTGTCCTCCCTAGGATAAACCCCACAGCCTCCTGAGCATTCCCAGGCGTCACGCTGAAGGCCAGAGAGATGGGTCAGCTCTCAGGCTCATGGGTTATGTACTCAAGAGTCCTGGCTCCTGGGAGGCTTGTCCCCTAAACACCCTGAGCTCAGCTCCCCCCTGGAGGGTGCTCTGGATCTCATAGGTTCCAGGTGGAGCCCCAGAATGGGGGAATGAGAAGGTAAACGGGGGAAGGCTGAGCCTGAAGTGGACATGCACATTGGCAGGGGGCTCAGGGGAGAGGATCCAGGGCTTCTGGGGCTTTTACAATGGAGGTGAAGGGGAACTTGGGGTGGGGGAGATCCCAGGAAAAATAGAGATGAAGAGGAAAGGCCAAGATGGAGCCTGGAGCACTGACATAGGGACAAAGCGAAGTGGGACCAACTCTTTGGTCCCGCTCTAGCAGAGTGTCTAGAGACGGGAAGGAGTGAGGAGAGGAGGGGATCCTGAAAGCAAGGAGAGAGGGGCCTCAAGAACAAGGGTGCCACTGGGAGCGGTGGTGCACACCTGTAATTCCAGTGATTAGAGGCTGAGACAGGAGGATTGCATGTTTGAGGCCAGCCTCAGCAACTTAGCAAGACCCTGTTTCAAAATAAAAAGGGCCGGGGGTGTAGCTCAGAGGTAGAATGCCCTGGGTTCAATCCCCAGCACAAAAAAAGAAGAAGAAAAGGACCACTGAGTCTGAGCTCGGTTCCAGGTTCAGGAGGAGACAATGAGGGGACATTGTGGAGATCCTAATGACCAGAGCTGTTTAGCCTGCATGTAAAAACTGGCAATATCACATAGAAACCAGGATTTCTGGCTTCTCTTGAAAAACGGAGACAGCTGACAAGCCAAGCCCCGATCCTCCAAGCTGGAAATCAGCAAGAGGAGACTGGAGGCCTCTGAAGCTGCTGGGGCCCTCGGGGTTGCCAGCCTCTTCTCTCTATTGCATCATGCCAGCTGACTTCAGGGTTTATGTAACTGGTGGGGCCCTGAAGGCGTTGACTTTGGCATGCTTGATGTGGCTCCTCCTAATAGAAGCTTCCCGGGATGTGGAGGGCTGGAGGGCTGGAGGGCAACAGAAACCAGGGGAATGCAAGGGCAGGAGAAGCTGAACCGGGGCCCCAGAGGCCAGCCTCTGCCCGTGGCCTCCCTTACTTTTTGCTAGATGCTAGACCACGTGGCTCCTGCCCTGAAACCCACAGAGGCCAGGCAGGAGCAGAGGGGAGCCAGGCAAAGCCAGGGAAGGACCAAGCTCCTGGCTGCTCTGTATTTCTGGAGCCAGAGCAGCCCTGGCAGCAGCTCTGCACACGCTCAGGAATAAGCAGAGTGCATAGCCTGTGTGTACTGTGAGGAAGGCACTGGACGGCCCCCTGCCTGCCCACTGCTGGCCATCTCCCTGAGCACACTTCTCTGGGTCAGCATTGCCCTCTGGGCTGCTCCTTAGGAGTCCAGCGCCCTGTGGAAGAGCTCATGCTTTTTGGGTCTGAAGATGTGTTTTAGGCATGAGAAGACCTTAGGGGCCCTGGGTGGAGGCGATGGGGGAACATCTGGAAAGAATCCTTGTAACTTCCATCTGGCTGGGGGTCTCAGGCCAGCTTTCCTTCAACCACAGACACCAGCTGTGTTTATAGCTCTGAGACACAGGGAGGTTCTCACTGAACAAAAATTCTGAGGCTCTGAGCCTCGAGGGACCGGAGCCATGTGGAGCAGGTGTGGGCAGGAAATCAGGTCACAGGGCTGGGGCCCTGCAGGAGTGACAGATTCTCAGGTCCCACCCAGGGCCTGCTCCCCAACCCCATCTCTTTCCCCAGGGGCATCCTGCTTGGCAATAAGGAGGCTTGGCCTCTGCCCAAGCCAGTGGTCAGATGGCAACGGTTGTCTTCATTTTCTCCACTCCGCTGGCCAGTCACGTGACCTGAGCAGGCTCCTTGGGCCTCGGCCTCCTTGGCCATCATGTGTGAATATGCAACCTGTCTCCCTGGGCTATTCTATTAAAGCCAGAGTGCATGGACAACCGAGTTCCCAGTGAGCTTAGAGCGGGACATAATCAGCAAAAAAGGGGCTGCTTTATTCCTGGGACTGTTCCATGAGCACTGTCACTATTAGTTTTGCTGAGCCGAATCCTCTGGCTACTGAGACAAAAGTCATCTGTGAGTCATGCTGGACTCCACTTCTCCACCCAGGTCCCTGCCCTCTGGAGCGTTTGGCTAAAGATGGAGAGGAAGGGGAGGTCCAGAGCCCAGGAGGGGTCTCCGGATTGGTCACTGTCTTTCTCCAGAAGTCTGGGTTAGGGTCCCGATGTCGACAGTTCCCTTCCAAGAGGGGCGACCACTGCATGAAAGACCAAGACAGGGAGTAAGGCAGAAAGAACTTTTAGATTTGGGAATTCGGAATCCTCTCTTGGGTATTCACTAGTTCTGTGGCCTGGGGTCAGCCACAGAAATGCACTGAGCCTCAGGAACCTTACTGGTAAAGTGGGGATAAAATTATACCCAGCTCATGAGACGGGGTAACAATTAAATTACATGAAATGTACATGAACATGTGTGTCCACACACTCCTGGCCCATTTGCCGGGTATATGGCAGGCATTCCTTTAACTTCCCTCTCACTAGGACCTCCAACCATTGTCCTACTTTGAATACCCTCTCCAATAGTCACCAGGGTCAGGGCTCAGTCTGTGACCAAGGTCAGACTCAGGGTGAGGCCAGGGTCAGGGCTCTCAGGCTGACAATAAAAACCCAAGGTCCTCTGCATGTGGCTCTGACTGGCCCTGATCTGAGTCGAGCCTGCCCATGTGCACAGAGGAAGCAGCACATTCCCTTCCCAGGGCCGCCTCTGTTCCTGCTCATTAGCTGTGGGCAGCAGGTAGCCAAAGAAGCAACTGCCAACACTGGCAGCCCTTCCGCCAGCCTTTGGCCAGGGGTCAGAACCCGCAGGCTGTCTCCCGGCTGGCCTCTCTCCCATACTTTCCTTATCCACTGGGCCATCCCCACCCCACACACCTGTCAGTTCCTTCCAGGTTCCTGCTGTGCTCTGACTGGCAGATCTAGGCCAGTCTGGGAGACCGGTGCTGAGCAGTGATCAGGCCACAGGGCCTTCAGCCAGGCCCAGACCAGTCAGGGAGGCCCTGGGCTTGAGCGCTGACCCAGCAGACCTGGATGTGGCGCCTGTCTCAGGTGGCACAGCTGGGGCTCAAAAAGACTAAGACTATTTCCTAGGCCAGAGCACAAGTCAGGCAGGCAAGCCCACACCAGCATGGAGGCCAAAGCTTACATCCTGGCCATGGGAAGACTGAGGTGAGGGGGGCAGTGTATTCGTTAGCTTTTGCATTGCTGCCACCAAAATACCTGACAAGAACAACTTAGAAGAGGACAGGTTTATTTGGCTCATGGTTTCAGAGGTTCAGTCCATGGCCATCTGGCCCCAAGGCAGAAACACTATGGCTGCAGGGATGGCAGAGGAAGGCTGCTCCGCTCATGGAAGCTGGAAGTCAAGAGAAAGACTGGAAGAGGCCAGAGACAGATCTAGTCCCCAAGGCCACATCCCCAGGACCCACCTCCAGACATGTCCCACTTCTAAATCTCGCTGGGTTCAATGCATAAGTTTTTTTTTTTTTTTTTTGTACTGGGAATTGAACACAGGGGCATTCTACCTCTGAGCTGTACACCCAGCCTTTTTTTTATTTTTTGTTTTGAAACAGGGTCTTGCTAGGTTGCTGAGGCTGTCCTTGAACCTGCCATCCTCCTGTCTCAGCCTCCCAAGTACTGGGATTACAGGCACACTGCACCATGCCCGCCTAATGCATGAGCTTTTAGGGGGACATTCCAGATCTAATCACAACAGGCAGGGACTGGCCAGAGATCACACGGGGAGTTGGGAGCAGTGTGTCAGACTCTGGGCTTCCTGATTCCAGTCTGGCTTCTTTCCACTATCCTCTGGCTTTCTTCTGTTAGGCATCAAGAAGTGAGGTAGCTTTCCCCATGTCACACAGGAAGCTAGGAAAAGGACCACATTCATTCCTTTATTCAACAATTATTTATTGCCAGCTTCCTATGTTCTAGGTACTGTGTTTAATAATAGTGATATAACAGTGAGCAAAATAGACCTGGTGGTTGCTCATGGAACTAGTGGGGCCTGTGTGGAGGGTGGGGAGGGAGTGCTGATGAAAAGTAAGTGAATAATCTCATAAAAGCAGCTGCAACACTGTAGAAGCGCACAGTCCCACGAGCGCATGTAATGGACAATGTTGGTCTGGGAGGTCAGGGAAGAGGTGATGACTGAGGAGAGATCCAAAGAGCAGAAGGGACAATGTTCTGGGAAAGAGAGAATGCAAAGGCCTGTGGTGCTCCCAGGCCTTCTCAAGAACTGAGAGATGTCCAGGGTGGTTGGAGCAAAGAGAGGGAGATGGGGAGTCATGTTACTGGGAAGTAGAAGGGGCCAGCAAAGACCAAACCATGCTGCCCCGCTCCGTGGCACTGGGGATTGAATCAAGGGGCATTTTACCTCCAAACTATACCTATACCCTATTTTAAAAATGTATTTATTAGCCGGGCGTGGTGGCGCACGCTTGTAATCCCAGTGCTTTGGGAGGCGGAGACTGGAGGATCCGGGTTCGCGGCCAGCCTCAGCTCTCTCTCTCTCTCTCCCTAATTAGTGAGGCCCTCCGCAACTTCGTGAGACCCGGTTTCAAAATAAAGTATAAAAAAATAGGGCCGGGGCGTTCAATCCCCGGTACCGCAAAAAAATTTATTTATTTATTTATTTATTTATTTATTTATTTATTTATTTATTGGTGCTGGGGATTGAACCCAGGGGCATTCTACCTCTGCGCTACATACCCAGCCTTATTCTATTATTTTTATTTTGAAACAGGGTCTCACTAAGTTGCTGAGGCTAGCTTCGAACCTGCAATCCTCCTGTTTCAGCTCCCAAGGACTGGAATTACAGGAGTGTGCCACCATGCCCAGCTCTGTTTTATTTTTTATTTTGAAACAGGATCCTGCTAAATCGCTGAGGGCCTTGCTAAAGTTGCTGAGGCTGGCATGGAACCGGCAATTCTCTGTCTCAGCCTCCCAAGTATTATGATTACAGGCATGCGCCACCACATCCGGCTTCAATTGCCCATTTCTTAATTGGGTTATTTGTTCTTTTAGTGTTAAGTCTTTTAAGTTTTTTGTATATTCTAGATGTTAGTCCTCTATCAAAGGAGTATCTGGCAAAGATCTTCTCTCACTCTGTAGGCTCTCTCTTTAGACTCTTGATGGTTTCCTTTGCAGAACAGAAAATTTAATGCCATCCCCACTTATTAATTCTTGTTTTAATTTCCTGAACTTTGGGGGGGTCTTATTGAGGAAGTTTCTAACAGTGCCTATATGTTGAGGTGTTGGACCTATTCCCTCCTCTAGTAATTTCAAATTCTCTGGTCTAATTTCCAGGTCTTTGATCCATCTTGAGTTGACTCTTGTGCAGGGTGAGAGGTTGGGGTTTAATTTCATTTTTCTACAAATGGATAACCAGTTTTCCCAATACCATTTATTGAAAAGGCTCTCTTTTCTCTGACATATGTTTTTGGCACCTTTGTTGAAAATTAATTGGCTATAAGTGTATCTTCTATTCTGTTCCATTGGTCTATGTCTGTTTTTGTTACTATAGCTCTGTAGTATAATTTGAAGTCAGATATTGTGATGCCTCCTGCATGGTTCTTACTGCTGAGAATTGCTTTGGCTATTCTGGGTCTTTTGTTTTTCCATATGAAATTTAGGACTGATTTTTCTAGCTCTGTGAAGAATGAAATTGGTAGTTTAATAGGGATTGCATTGAATCTGTAGATCACTTTTGGTAGAATGGCCATTTTGATAATATTTATTCTGCCTATTCAAGAGCATGGGAGATCTTTCCATCTTCTAAGACTTCAATTTCTTTCTTTAGGGTTTATAATTTTCATTGTAGATGTCTCCTTAGTTAGATTTATTCCTAGGGGTTTTTTTTTAGGTTATTGTGAATGGAATTGTTTTCTGGATTTCTTTTTCAGTGGATTCATGATTGGCATATAGAAAAGCTACTGATTTTTGTAGATTGACTTCGTATTCCACTACTTTGCTGAATTTGTTAATCAGCTCTAGAAGTCTTTTGGTTGAGTTGGTTTTTTTTGGGTCTTTTTTTTTTGCAGAACTGGGGATTAAACCCAGGGGCATTCTACCTCCGAGCTACACCCCCAGTCCTATTTTTATTCTTTATTTTGAAACAGGGTGTTACTAAGTTGCCGAGGGCCTAAGTAGCTGAGGCTAGCTACCAAACTGGATCCTCCAGTCTTAGCCTCCCAAGTACTGGGATTACAAGCATGCGCCACCATGCCTGGCATTTTTGGGGGGTCTTCTAAGTATAGGAGCATGTCATCTGCAAATAAAGATAATTTCGGTTCTTTTCATATTTGTTGCAGACCGCATTTATCTTATAACAGGAAGTTTGTGCCCTTTGATCAATATCTTCTCATCTCCCCCAACCCCAGTCCCTGGCAACTACCATTCTACTCTCTGCTTCTATGGGTTTAGCTAAGATTTTATATTAAGTGAGATCATACAGTACTTATCTTTCTGTGTCTGGCTTATTTCATTTAGCATAATCTCTTCCAATGGCTAAAATGAGATATATCAATTACGTTTTCTTTACCATTCATTGGTGGATGGATACTTATGTTGGTTCCATATCTCAGCTATTATGAACATTGTTACAATAAACATGGGTGTGCAGTTATCACTTTGTTATGCTGATGTCATTTCTTTTGGATATATATCCAGAAGTGGGATTGATGGATCATATGGTAGTTTTATTTTTACTTTGTGTGTGTGTGTGTGTGTGTGTGTGTGTGTGTGTGTGTGTTACTGGGGATTGAACCAGAAGCATTCTACCTCTGAGCTATGACCTTAGCCCTTTTTATTTTTTATTTTGAAACAAGGTCTTACTAAATTGCTGAGAGTCTTGCTAAGTTGCTGAGGCCGGCCTCGAACTTGTGATCCTCCTGTCTCAGCCTTCCAAGTACTGGGATTGCAGGTGTGCACCATAGTGCATGGCTTTATTTTTAATTTTTTGAGGAACCTCCATACGGTCTTCTGTAATGGTTTTTACCAACTTACATACCCAGCAATAGTGTCTAAGGACTCCTTTTTTTCCACATTCTAACAACACGTGTTACTTTTTGATAAAAGCCATCTTAACAGGTATGAGATGGTATCTCCTTGTTTTTGTGTGTGTGTGAAGGGCACTGGGGATTTAACCCAGGGGCATTCTACCTCTGAGCTATACCCCAGCCCTACTTTATTTTTTATTTTGAAACAGGGACTCACTAAGTTGCAGAGGCTAGCCACAAACCTGTGATCCTCCTGTCTCAGCCTCCCAACTACTGGGATTACAAGTGTGTGCCACTACATCTGGCTTCCTTGTTTCGATTCTTATTCCCCTGATAATTAGTGATGATGAGCACCTTTTCATATACTTGGCATTTGTATGTCTTCTTTGAAAAAAACATTTACTTGGGTTCTCTTGCCTATTTTTAAAGTCAGGTTGTTTTTCTGCTATTGAGTTGTATAAATTCCTCATATGCTTTAGGTATTAAGTCCTTATTAGATATATGGTTTGCACATATTTTCTCCATTCTATAGGCTGCTTTTTCATTTTGTTGATTGTTTTCCTTTGCGGTGCAGAACTTTTTAACTTGTTGTTGTCCCATTTGGTTATGTTTGCTTTTATTGCTTGTACTTTTGGTGTCAAATCCGAAAAAGAATCATTGCCAAGACCAATGTAAAGAGCTTTCCCCTTGTTTTCTTCTTGGAGTTTTATAGTTTCAGAATTTACATTTAAATATTTATAATTTTTTAAAGCACTGAAATATTCATCATGAGAAACATGAGAACGTGAGTGGGCTTTATGTCAACTGTATGCTTCGCTACCGTGTATTATGATTAGACATATGAGGACATCAAAAACTGTCCAGGGTCTAGGGCCTCTAAAGATCCAGGTCCTCCCTCTGGGGCTTCTGCCTGGGGCTGGGGGCTGGCAGTGAAGGCCACCTTCAGGTCCTGACAGCTGGGCCTTGTTCTCAGAACCCCTCCCTTTGCCTTTCATTTGCATCTCATTAGCACCACCTCCAGCTGGTGGCAGCTCTGGGACACGGGTGACGCCTGGCTCAGGCCCCGCTCCCGGAGTGGAGAGGGGTGCAGCCAAGTGCTCCCCCTCCCCCCGCCGCCCCACAGGCTGCAGCCACTGGGAGGGTGCAGGCGACCGGGGTGAGCCCAGCTTTCCACTCCCCCACCCAGGCTCGGCTAGTCTAGGCTTCCCGCGGCTCGTTCCCATGGCAACGGGGTGATGGCGCAGGGTTGCAGTGCTTGGTGCCTGCAGAGGAGCAAGGCGGCCACCCAGTTTTCTGCCCTGATGCCGCCCAGCCTGGATTGGTGACAGGCAGGGCCTCAATTTCCCAAGATGATCGGCGATAATTGGTTTATGGAAATAGCTGAGGGGAGAAGAGGAGCTCCTGCCAAGCCTGCTCTCTGCCACCTGTCCCTCCCTCACCGTGGAAATGGATTTGGAGGAGGGGAGGGCGGAGGAGCTGGGCAGGCGCAAATGGGCTTCGGAGGCTAGCAAGGCCTGCCCTGCCCTTCCCGTGTTGGTCTCCTGCGAGTCATCTACCACCTTTCCCTCTGTGTGGGGGCAGGCCTGCTTGTTCGGGCAGCCAGGTGTTTACCTCCTTGGCCCCTAAGTCTGCTCAGGCCTGTGTTAAGAGCATTGTTGGAGAAATGGAGAATAAGATTTGGGACCCTCAGGAAGCCCCAACACATAAACCATATTAATACAAAGTATTTCAGACCAGTGTTGCCAAGGCCGAGGTTCTGAAGGAGCCAGAGCTCAACTCTGGCAGCTGCCTGGAGGAGGAGGCAGCTGGAGCAAGGCTTTGAAGGTGGGATTTCAGTTGGGTGGGGCAGTGAGAGGGTTGGGCAGACACTTCCCACAAGGAAATGTGGGCAAACGCATGTGTGCCGGATCCTCCAGCAGTGGCGGAGGAGGGGGGTGTAGGGTAGGGGGCTCAGGGTCTACAGAGAGAGAAGGGAAGACAAGCTCCTTGGAGGGGTTCCTGCAAGGTGCTTACAATAAAGACCGAGCAAATGTCCCACCTCCACAGGGAAGGCTGGTGGCTGGACACTTCTGGGAGAAGTGAGGCCCAGGCCCCAGGCCCCAGGCTGGGGAAGTGAGCACCGACAGCTTTGCCTGCGGGCCGCTATGGGGTGCATTAAAGGACCAGAGTCCCCATGATAGAAACAACTGGAGAAAGGCGGGGCCCGAGGAGGAGGGTGGTTTGTGAGGGCTGCAACCATAGGGCATGATAGGGATAGAGAGGCCCAGGAAAAGCGGACCCTGAGTCTCCTCTCAGACCATCACCCTCGACTGAGCCCAACCTAGGGCTCTGCATACGAGGGTCCTGCCCCCTGAGGTCCAGCTGTGACCAGGCCCTGCATGGCTGGTTGTGGGATCCCGAGGTGGCCCTCTGGCCCCTGTGGCACCCTTCCTTCCCCAGGCCTGTGGACAGCTGCCACACAGCAACGAAGCACGTCAGGACTCCCTGTGCAGAGCCCATGGCCTCTGCGCGACTTCTCTGGGTGTTACACTCCCGGCCCCAAACCTTTGGGTGCTCACTCTCCAAACAGCCACTCCCTGGTTTCTGCTCACAGCCCTGGTGCCCCCTGCGCCACCCTCCCCCAGCTACTTACACCACCATATAGGGCCACGGCTCGGAGCCATCCTCACAGCTGGGAAGGTTGGTAGCCCCGTGGAGAGTGACAGAAATGGTCTCCTTATTAGAGGGAGACAGGTGGCCGATGTCAGGCGTTGTGCTCTGGAAGGTGTTCGGGGGGTCTTCTGGCTCCTCAGTGACCTGTGGGGAGAGCCAGGGCTGAGTGGCCTCTTCTGATGTGGCACTTCCTTCTACTGCCACCCTAGAACCTCAGGCTTCCTCACAGCTCCCCAAGTGGCTGTCCCCCCCACATTCCAGAACTACAGGACAGTCACCCTGAAACCATTTTTCCCTACCTCTGTCCCGCAGCCCACATGTCCCTAGTGCTTCTCTTGCCTCTTCTCTGCCCCTGGCGTGTCCAGCCAGGCCACCTCACTTCTGAGTCCAGGCCCACCTCTCAGCCTCTGCTTTTGCAGGTCCCTTAGCCTATAATTCCTGGATCCTGCCTGCTTTTCAGGTTCTGGCGACTGGCCACCTTCTTCCATCTTCTCGGTAACTTCACCTCGGGTTCCCCTTCACCTTGGGCACCCTGCACACTGGGAAGGGGGAGAGGCACTGCCCATGCACGCACAGGCCTCCCAGGCCAGGCACCCCAGCAGATACACGCGCTGGGCTCCGCAGCTGCACAACTTGGATTCATGGCCCAAAGGAGCAGTGTCGCAAGTTGCTGAGGAGAGATGGGGCTATGGCTAGCTGGGGCAGTTGGGGAGGGCAGCTGGGAAGAGGACTTAAAGGGTTAGAGTCAGGACAAGACAGCAGAGCCCTGAGCCAGAGCGGGGCAGCACAGTGTACAAAGGGGAGGGGGCACGACCCTTCCTTCCTTCCTTCCTTCCTTCCTTCCTTCCTTCCATCCTTCCTTCCTTCCTTCCTTCCTACCTCTGAGCTATACCCCCAGCCCTGTTTTATTTTTCTTTTGAAACAGAGTCTCCCTAAGTTGCTGAGGCTGGCCTTGAACCTGTGACCCTCCTGCCTTAGCCTCTCAAGTATTGGAATTATAGGCATGTCCCACTGCACCTGGCTGGCAGGAGCTTTTTCTGAGGCCAGAGGAGGCAGAGGTGGTGGCAGAGTTGGGGGTGTTTGTGGGGGAATTAACACCATGGGGTGGGGATGTGGGGCTGCTATGGTTTGGGGATGTCCTGGTCCTCCCTCTGCTCTGGTTGGCTGACTGACCTCCACTCCTAGTACCTGCAGTGGACCCAGTTGACCCAGATTAATCCTTGCTAGGCTTCACCCGGCTTGAGGACACCCATCCCCTCCACCTGGCGTGAGGACACCCTTCCCCTCCACCCTCCTGCTGATTTAGGGCACTAGCTCATATGAGGGGCCATTAAAGGGCCTTCCTGGCCCTGGAGGAGGAGTGCCAGTGCTCCTCAGGTTGGAGATGGGCCTGAGGGGCTGACCCGTCTGTCTGGAAAGCTTAGCCTGTTCGACCCTGCATGCCAGGGCAGGCCCTGGTGGGTGGGAGTGGAGGACTGTGTCCTTTCACACAGAGGAGACCCAGGCCTGGCCCTGCTGGGTCTGGCCAGCTCCTGCCATTCACTGCCAGGATGGCTCTAGTCACGCCCACCACTGGGACAGCCACGCTCTCAGAGTGGGTCTCCCAGTGGGACAGTGAACGCAGGAAACCACCTTGGGCTTTGGGCTGGGGGTACTGGGCACGGTGCTACCCTCCTGGCTTCTGGAAGACTCAGGTTTTCAGACAGGGACAGGGAAGGGCCCAGTGCCTGAGGCTCTGTTCAGCCCTGAGGACTCAGGGATGCGACGTCATTCAGTTCTGAGGACAATGGTGTGGGGTGACCACTATGGGAGCCACAGCTCTCTGAAGGCCAACCCCTGACTCCTCCCCAAACTTCTCTTCCAGCTTTCTGCCCCAACTGGGCTAATGGCGACTCCGTTCTTCTAGTTGTCCAAGCCCCAAAACCTTGGAGTCCTCCCTGATTCCTCTTTTTCCTCCTCTCACGTTCCTCATCCAACCCTTCAGCACATCCCGTCAGCTCTACCGTAAACCAGCTCTAGAAGCTGACCCCTTCCCGCCATCTCAACGTCAAGCCCTGGGCCCAGAGGCCTGACATCTGCTCCGGCCTCCTAGTTGCTGTTTCCTTCCTGGCCCTCTCTGCCCTGTGCCATCTCCTGCTGCAGCCAGAGTGATCCTTCACACATTTCAATCACTCCTCTGCTCCAAATCCTGCCGTAGGTTTCCCTCGGTGGGCCTCAGGGCCCGGGAGGCTCCGCAGGACTTGGCCTCATCTAGCTCCGGGCCCTCGTGCTCACTCTGCTCGAGCTGCACGGGCCTCCTTGCTGTTTCTTGAATGCACCAAACTCGCCCCTGCCTCCCAGGCTGTCATGGCTGCTCCCTCTGCCCAGACTGCTCTTTCCAAATGTCACCCAGCACTGGTCTTCTCCCTGACTTCCTTTGGCTTTCCTGGTGAGGCTAACAAGATGACTCATTAGGAGGTGAGAACACCTCCCAACACACACACACACACACACACACACACACACACACACACACACACGCGCGCGCGCCTGGCAGGACCTGTCACCATCTGCAGAGGTGTTGATGAGTCGCTCCCTCTCCCTCCCCATCCCCCTGACTGTTGGGGGGGGGGAACCCCTGCCAGATGGGGGGTGTGGGGAAGCAGCCAGAGCCCACCAGACTGTTCCTTCCCAGTGGTCCATGCTCACTGCAGCCGCTGCCACCGTCAGCAGCCCAGTGCCGTCGGGTTCAGCACTGGTTTGGTGGAGAGGCACAGGACCAGAGCCTGCTGGCTTCCCGTGTGCTCGCCTCCAGCACTCTGTGCCCCTCTCTGGGTCTGCCTGTCTACCTGCCACCGGGGTTGTCTGGAATGGTCTGTGAGGTAGCCTTCCCAGTGGTTGGGTGTCTCAGGTTCCTGAAGAGGCTGGGAGAGGTGACTGATGTCCCTCCCACCCTTAGATTGAGCCTTTTCGCTATGAAAGCCTGTCGTGAGCTCCCTAGGGTCACAGAAGTGAAGGTCCAGAGGCACAGCAGTGGTCTGAAGTCTCTCACTGACTCCCCCGTGGCCCCAGAGCCATCTAGGCCTCTAACAGGCCCGGAGCGGTGCTGCCTCCTCTCCCATGCCTCCGGGGCCCTCAAGGAAAGCAGCGTGCGGAGGGTTTGGCCAGCACTGCTCATACTTCACTTCCAGGCACGAGGCCAGCTGCCAGGCTGGCGCCTCCTGCTGAGGCCTGCGGGCATGTGCCTGCTGGGCAGCCTGGGCCCAGGGCCAGGGGGCCCCGTCCCAGGGTGAGGACTGCAGTGGGGATGACGGACCAGCATCGCCAACCTTCTGCCTTCCCCTCTTTCCTTCCTCCCTCTGGATGGGAATCCTCAGGCTCCCTTCCCTTAGAAACGTCCTGCATCAGGACCAGTGTCCTCTGCCTGTCCCCCACCTTTGGACAGCACTGAAGACTTTAAGAGGGAACAGGAAATGCACACGCTGGGTGACATGTGGGGGAGTGAGCTGTGGGTGGTGGCAAAGCCCCCCCCTAAGTCTCAGGCTGCACAGACCTGTCTGTGGGGGTGGGATGAACCCTGGGAGAGAATTCACTTCCCTTGAATGTCTCCTCCAGCCGGGAGCAGAGCCGGGCATACACCCTCAGCTTCTCAAGCTCTCCCTCAGCTCACAGGCCCAGCACTGCGGGGGCAGAAATGAGTATGAGGTAGGCAGAAGAAAGAAAGAAAGAGGTAGAAAGAAGACAGAAAGGAAGGACATTTACGGTGCCTTGCCTAGGCATGGAAAAAAAGGAACTGTGTGCCACGTATCAAGGAGGGAGAAATGAGGTAAGATAGAAGAAATAAAAGAAAGGAGACAAACAGGGAAGGAAAGGGGAACTGTAGCTTTAAATCTAAAATCCCTATAACCACCCTCCCCTTCACTCTGAAGGCCTGTTTTCCTCCAAGCTTGATTTTTTTTTTTTTTTGCCATCCTGGGAATTGAACCCAAGGAGGCCTTCTACCTCTGAGCTAGCTACACCCCCAGTCCTATTTTATTTTTTTATTCTGAAACAGGGTCTCATTAAGTTGCTGAGGTCCTCACTAAATTGCTGAGGCTGGCCTGGAACCTTCAATTCTCCTGTCTCAGCCTCCCAAGTACTGGGATTACAGGCATGCACTACCATGCCTGGCTTCCAAGCCTGGATTCTTAAAAGGTCCAGTAAATCTTAAAGCACTGTAAGCCCAGTTAATTGGTGCCTATATATTTTGTTAGCTTACAGAATATATTTTAGTCTGATCAAAGAAGTCCAGAGAAATAGTGTTCAAAGCCCAAAGATATGGATGGGTACAGCCTAAATACTATCCATCAACCAGATAACATCAGCCTGAAGACTCTGAGAAGAAGCAGACCACCACCCCTGCTCTGCATGCCACGATCAAGGGGTCCAGCTCAGTAGACTGACACTGCCCCACCCACGCACCTTCCATGCTCACCGTTTGCCCACCCCATTTGCTCACCATTTACAAAGTTTCCTATAGGAGCCATGCGCCTCCAGAAGCTTCTCTCCCATACTCTGGAGATGGCCCACATTCTCACTGGAATGTGTATTTCTTGCTTCCCCAAATAGATCTGCCTCTAGCTCTACTCTGCTTCTTAGAAATGCTTTTCCAACCTGCGCCTGTGCCATGACAACTTTAATATAAAAGCCTGGTGCTGAAGTTCCTCCTATCTTTACTCTCCAAACTAGTTCTCTCTCCCAGGCCTGTCTCTACCAGATTCCTGGGAAATCTGTACATCTTACAGTTAACCAAAGAAACTATCACTGCTCTGTGCACTGTTAACAAGACAGACACGGTATCTTGAGAAACCTATAATCTGGAGACTTTCCAGCTTGTCCAGTGATGGAGACCACGGTCAGCCTACGGATCTGGTAAATGACCAGACCACCATGATCAATCAGCGTGATCACATACCTTCCCATGCCCACCCTTCACCAACTTGCCTTTAAAAGAGCAATGAGCCCGCCAAATGCATCTCCTGCTCTGGAGATGGTCTGCATTCCCCCTCAAATATGTATTTCTTATTTTCTTAGATAAATCTGTGTATGTTTCTGACTGGTGCGTGCTGAAATTCTCTTCTATCACATAAGCCAGGCCTGAGTTGTGTTCTCCTCTCCCCCACTGGGAACTCCTCTCTCCTGTGACAAGCAGGCCACTTTTCCAGGCAGGAGTTTGGGCCGTTCCCTACCAAGGCCACAAGCCTGCGGATGGCAGGTGGGCGTGAGTACTGAGCTGCAGACTTCTAGCACAGAGCTCTCAGCTACCCCACGGGTCAGCACAGCAGCTTCAAAGCCTCGCTCCCATGTCTTGCTGGTCCAGACAGGCAGGCCTGCTCTCCTAAGCCAGGATTAGCCAGCAGCTGTCCTAGGCACCTGGGACTGCCTATCACTCAGGGCATTTTTGGATGGGGGGAGGAGTCAGGGGCCACACAGTAAGAGGCCAGGACTGGCAGCGAAGGAGTTAATGCCATTCAATTCAGCTCCCTTGGGTGAGGAGCTTAAATTGGTTCTGGTGGGGAAAGGGATGGAAGGAGACCTCCTCCTCCAGCCCCAAGCCCTCCTCCTATGCCATCCCTCCTCCCAGGAATCTGGGAGACCATGAGAAGCTCAGAAGCCCAGGATCCCACACCAGAAGTCTCCTGCATCTGGGGACCCAGAGGGGGCACTGGGCTGGGAGGCAGGGGGTCTGGCTGTTCGCATTTGTCATTTGGGCAAGTTACTAGACTCAGCTGGGCCTTTTTGAGGGGGGATAGGTATTGAACCCAAGGATTCTACCTCTGAGCTACACCTCCAGCCCTTTTTACTTTTTATTTTGAAACAGGGTCTTGCTAAGTTTCTAAGGGTCTCGCTAGGTTGCTGAGGCTGGCCTTGAACTTGTGATCCTCCTGTCTCAGCCTCCCAAGTATTGGGATTCAGGTGTGTGCCACTGTGCCTGGCTTTCAGTGGGCCTTTGAGTTAAAGTGGTCCTTTATGTTGCTTGTAGTTTCAGCATCTGAACTTGCCTGGGTGTTAGATGGTGGGGAAGACCCATTTTCAGTGAGGAAATGGACTCGGAGTGAAAGCCCTTCACACAAAGCTCAGCCAGTGGGTGCAGGGCTGGGACTGGATCTAGGGTGTGTGGCCCCATACCCTGAGGCTTCTTCTTTTCTCTGACCATACTGCTTTAGGTGTGGGGCTCTTCTCTGGGCCACAGTGCCTAGGCCTGGACTTATAACATGAGTACTCATGGGTAAGAGGTTGTGGTATCTGAGGCAGGGGTACTATTTTTTTTTGTACTGGGGATTGAACTCAGGGACATTCTACCTCTGAGCTACACCCCAGCCTTTTTTATTTTGAAACAAGGTCTTGCTAAGCTGCTGAGGCTGACCTTGAACTTGTGATCCTCCTATCTTAGCCTCTCAAGTACTGGGATTTCAAGCGTGGGCCACCACACCCAGCTCTGGAGGGCCTTTTGAAATGATGACACAGGGCTGGGGCTAGATCAGTGACAGGGCACTTGCCTAGCATGTGTGAGAACCTGGGTTCCATCCCCAGAACCAAGGAAAAGACAAAAAGACACAAAAATCAGAAATCGTTAATAAAAAAAATGGATAGGTTGATCACATTTTTAAAAATCCATACCAACTTCTATAATGGCCCCAATTTACCACAATACGAAATGAAGGAAGGAAAAAAGAAAGACAGGAGAAAGTTGCAATAAATAAGAAGGATTAATATTCCTAATACTCAGAGCACTGAAATCTATAAAACATCGCCTAACAAAAAGACATGAGCTGGGGACTCACAAAAGAAGAAATATGAATAATATAATGCTATATATACATTATGAGCACCTTATGGAGGATTCTGCCCAGCTAATAAAATGTTTCCCAAAGCTACCAATCAGCTAAAACAGATCTGGCTCCTCCTCAGGGCTCCCGCACTCCCTGGGTCCCCGAATCCAGCTCAGCAAAGCTGGGAGGAACCGGCTGGCTGCTTAAGGCTCCTAGACCAGGCTGGACTGGTGCCTGGTCCTGAGCGTGTGACAGTCCAGAAGGAGGCTTAAAGGAGAGGGTGGCACTGAGCTGCTGACAGGCCAATGCACTGAGATTCCAGGCCCTCCCCTCCTCTGGGGCCCTGCTGCTCTGCCACAGCTTTTCATTGAGTTCCTACTATGTACCTAGCACTGTTCTGAGTTCTGGGGTACAGTAGTGATTGATACAGACCAAAAATACCCTGTCTCTCCAGGGGTTTAAGCACCTGTGCCCAGCAGGGGGCCTGGGCCTGGGAAGGGCAGGGCAGGGTTGAGGAGGGGGCAGTAACTGCACAGTGGGGAAGGTGCCAGGGGTCTTACAGAGGGTGGTGAGCCATCTCATTGGGCTCTCTGAGCCCGTGTGTCCCCCGTATGAGAAATAGATCTTTTCTATCAAAGAAATGGCTTGACTTGGGCGCCATGTTGTAAAGCTGCCATTTGTGTAATTGTATTTGTGTACCTGTGCTTGTATTTTTGTAGATAGCATTTCCTAAAAATCGTGAGTGCCAATCCCTCCCCCGGCATCCCCTTCAGCCAATGGCATAAAGATTGTGAAGCTGTGTTCCCACCAATAGCACAGCACAGAAGCCCTGTGCTGAAGATATAACACCCACTAATTTCCTCCATGTTGTTCCTTGCACGCTAGACCTTCCTGGTGATGGGAACCCTTTTTGCAAAAAGTAAAATTCACCTTGCCGAGCTGCTTTCAACTATGGGTCTTTCTTTTAACGACGCCATAAAAATTTACTTCTAACACCAGCACCAACAATGAGGGCAGAAACAGCCAGGTAAGGGCAGTCCAAGCCAACCAAACCAGTAAGCACACTGCATTTCTTGGGACACTGCATGTCCCAAGAGTATAGGACATTTAACCAGGAAGAGCCACAGAGACCCGTCACGCCCCACTCCACAGCTGTTGAAAACAGAGGCCTGGAGAAGGGACACTTCTGTCATGGTTTAGGAGCAAACAGAACCAGGGACTGTGCATGGGGATGAGACGTGCAGGGGCATGGCCTCGGGCCCGGCCTCACCTTTGTCTTTTTCGGTCCCATCCTCTGGAAGTCGGAGTGTTGGGCCTTGTTTAACAACCGTGGGATCTGGTACCTGGTATGGCTAGGTGATCAGGCATTAGTCCTGCCCGCACGGCTGGCCCAGGCACCTCAGGGTCTTTGGGGTGGTGAAGACTATGGCCTGTCAGTGTGGTCTCCGGGGTGCCACACACCAGCTCTGGTGCCTGGCCTGGGGAAGGGGGGGGCGGGCAGGTGGGGAAGGAGTCTGGATCTTTCTCAGCAGCGAGAGGTTCTGCAGGAGGAGGTGCCTTGGGGAATCTGGGCCATGGCTGGTTTGGCAGGGGCCTGAGTGATTAGCTCCCAGCACCCCCAGGAAGGTGAAGAGAGAGCTGGCCCTCTCTCTTCCCAGTCCTGGAAGAGCAGTGAGCTAGTCCACTCAGTTGGGTCACCAGGGCAACACTGTGTGACATCACAGGGCAGGGCAGAAGCCCTCCTCCCTCCTCCTGGGCTGTGCCGTGCCTGCCGCCCGGCTTCTGGGCCTCACTTTCTGGCTCTTGGTATCTGCTGGCCTCACTGACGGCACTGTGCGCTCAGCCCTCACTGTCCACACCGCCCCCCGGGAGGGCCAGGCCCCGCCCTTGAGGAAGCTGCAACTTGGTTGGCAAAAGAGCTACTTCAGTTAAAGAATGTGCAGCCATCCTGCCTCTTGGGGTACCTATAGTCTGTCTTTTGTTTAATAATAGCAAACAGAAAATTCTAGATGATGGCTTCTTTTTGGAAGGTGGGTGGGGGGATGGAGAGAGAATGAGGAAGGGACACATGAGTGGCTATGTTATTGGTAGCATTCTGTTATTTATTGGTACTAGGGTTTGAAACCAGGGGCATTTTACCTCCGAGCTACACCCCCAGCCCTTTTTATTATGAAACAGGGTCTCGCTAAGTTGCTGAGGGTCTTAAACTTCCGATCCTCCTGTCTCAGCCTCAAATACTGGTATTACAGGTTTGTGCCACCATGCCCACCTGCATTCTGCTTTTTAGATTGAGAGGGTGGTTAATGGTAATCCATTATACAGCGATCACCCCTTACTGCAGTTTTAATTTCCATGGTTTTGGTTACCCCCAGCTGACCACACTCTGAAAATACTAAATAGAAAATTCCAGAAATAAAAAATTCACAAGTTTTAAATAAATTTTAATATTGCATATTGTTATTATTGTTCTATTTTATTATTAGTTATTGCTGTTAACCTCTTATTGTGCCTAATTTATAAATTCATCTTTATTGTAGGTATGTATGTATAGAGAAAAAGTATATAGAGTTTGGTACTATCCACAGTTTCAGGCATCCACTGAGGGTCTCAGAACATATACCTTATGAATAAGGGGGGACTACTGTATTATTGAAAATAAGTTATAATGAAACAATTAAACAGGGCTATGTATGGGCTAACAATGGTACTGAAGTTCGAAGCAAAGATTATGGCTAATCCACCTCTGACAGCCACAAGAAATTATTACAAAGACAACAAGTATTTATTTATTTATTTATTTATTTAATGTACTGGGAATTGAACTCAGGGACATTCTACCTCCGAGCTACATCCCCAGCACTTTAATATTTTTTATTTTGAAACAGGGTCTCACTAAGTTACTGAGGCTGGCTCAAGCCTGTGATTCTCATCTCTCAGCCTCCGGAGTTCTGGGACTACAGGAATGCACCACCACGCCCAGCACAAGTCTTATTAAGCACTCACTGCGTGACAGGCAGAGCTCTGCATGCTTTTAGAAGGGCAGGATGGCAGGATGAGGAGTGACAGGAGTGACAGGAGTGACAGTGGAGGTAAGGGCTACTCCATGGAGAGGTGAGGTTTGAGCTGAGCCTTGAAGGATGATCAGAAATCCTGGGCTAGAAAAGGAGGGATTTGGAGCACTGGGTGGGCTTTGACTTGTTTGGGAGATGCTTGCGGCCTGCCTTAGGATTCCACCAGCTGTTTTAGGCCCCGTGTGGGAAGCTCTGCCCATCTTCCTTGGTTTGGAGCTCAAAAGAGCAGGACCACCTGGCAGCCAGGAGCAGGAGCCTGCTGCTTGGGGGAGACCTCCCAGTCTCCTCCATCCCCACTGCAGAGAGAAAGGCAGGAAGGATGTGGTTCTCCCCAGTGTAGAGACAGGAGAACTGAGGCCTGGCCTTGATTACAGCTGAGAGGACCAGCCAAGGTCACCCAGAGAGTTGGCAATGGAGGCCAAGAGTCTCACTCCTAGTTTTCTCCCCCTCCAGGGCAGCTGAGAGTGGTGCCCTGGGTGTGCTGGGGCTGGGGGCCTCCCCTGACCTGAACGGGATGACCAAGAGTGCTCCGACACTGTCGCAGCACAGCATGCCTAGAGAGGGTCTCTGGCTGGTCTCCCTAGAGTGCCTCTCCCCTTCCTCTCAGGTCCGCTTAGTCCAGGAGGCTGGGGCAGCAGCGCCAGAAGGTGAGGAACCAACCCGCTCCCAGCACTTCCTGGGCCCCCCCCCCTCTCGTGTTCAGTGCACTGCAGCGAGGCCCCAGGAGCGGGCTGGCTCCTCACCCCCTGGTGCTGCTGCCCCAGCCTCCTGGTGCAGCTCCATGCCAGCACCCAGAGCTCTGGGCTCTCTCCCTGCTGCCCTACCGAGCACGTGAGCTTCTGCTGCTGCAGCCCTAGCACTGTGGCCGTCCACCTGCAGGAAGGAATGCTGGCCCTGCACACTCAGCAGCCACCACGCTCTCACTGCCTCCGGCTGGCTGTCCATCTCCCTGGACCAAGGAGCTGGAACACTGGCTCCTCCCCCAGCACCGCTCCCCTGGCCAGTTGAGAGGGCCTCAAGGATAGCATGAGCCTCAGGTAGGAGACCATCTCTTCCCTTCCCCAGTCAGGAGAGTGCTACCTCCCCCAGCCCAGGAAAATGCTTCTTCTTCCAACTGTCCAGAGGATCTGTCTTCCTGAGCACTGTCCAGGGCCCAGCCCTAGCCTTTGATGACTCGGTGATTCTGGTGCAAGAGGAAGCAGGTAATGGTTAATCTCACAGCTAATCTGTAACCTGGCTTTCCCCCTTCTCACCCCCAGGAGATAGCACGAGGAGCTGCATCTAGAGGCCAGGTGTTAAACAAGGCCATTAGGAGCCGGGTATGGTGGTGCATGCCTGGAATCATGGTACTTGGGAGGCTGAGACAGGAGGATCGCAGGTTCAAGGCCAGCCTCAGCAACTTAGGGAGACCCTCAGCAACTTAGTGAGACCCACCCTGTTTCAAAATAAAACATAAAATAGGGCTGGGGGTGTAGCTTGGAGATAGAACCTGGGCTCAATTCCCAGTACCACAAAATGAACAAACAAATAAAAAACAAGGCCATTAGGGAGTCCACCGCACAGGCAGGGGCAAGGCCCATGCCTGGATCTGAGGCTGGCTCCTGGGGAAGGAGGGTTCTTGCTTCCTCCCTGGCTTTGCACTGTGCTTGCTGGGCAGCAGGAGAGTCTGGTAGGTCTAGGGGAATCATAATCACCCGTGCTCCTTCCTGCCATATTCCAGGCCTGGATTCCCAGAAGGCAGCCCGCTAGACCTAACTGACCATACAGCGAGCCCTAGTAAAGTGCTCTCTCCCAGAGCCCCCAACGTGGCCTTCCCTCCCCTGTCCTGCCCCACCCCCAACGCTCTCTCCATTTTTCCCATTTTCAGTGGGCAGCTGAGTTGGATGAGGTAGGGAGTGTAGGCAGTGTGATTTATAGCAAATGGCAGCTCATAGCTATGTGTCTGTGGGCAAAATACTAACCTTCTCTGGCTTCAGTTCCCGTCCTTGTACGGTGAGGGT
>PVJS01012447.1:30000-31479 GCA_004027185.1 Glis glis
GAAGCTGCCCACTGTGCCCCTCCCTCAGGACAGGGAGGAAGCGGTGCCCTGCCAGGGGTGGAGAGCCATTCAGAGGACAGAGGTGTGTGTGTATTGGGGGAAGGGGGGGGCGACCGGTTCAACCAGTCTCCTGAAGATCTGTGTCCCCTTCACCCTGACTCTTACAGCCCACAAATGTCACCAAGTCCTTCCTCTGCTTCAATGAACAGTTCAGGAGGGCCCTGCGCCCTCAAGAGGATCCTGCAGGCCTCTGGTCTGCTCGCCCTGGAACTTCCCTCTCCATCCCTGCTCCATCCTTGCCCCATAGCCAACCACCACACGCCTCACCACACGCCTGTGGTGCCCCTGAGTGGTCGGTGGTCTTCCCCCAGCCAGCCTGAATAATTCATGGTGGTGCTTCAAGACACAAACAGCACAGCCTCCAGCAAATCTTCCCTGAAATCTCCTGCCTCCCCAACCCCAGAGGCGTCAGATCCATAGCCTCTGGGTTTCCCCTGTCCTGGCTTGTGACCCACTATCGGCCTCAGGGGTGCTGTGTCCTTAGGGCTTAGCATGTGGCCTGGCACAGAGTTCCCATACCTGGTGAGTACGTATTGAATGACTGAGGGATGAAATTAGCATAAGATGCCTTCCTCCTCCCTGCTACTTTAGCTGGGGACAGTGAGGCCTGCACCTCAAAACTTTCCCTCTTCCAGAATGTGAGCCCTCAGGGCCCTTCCACCTTACTATGGTGTGAACAGTTAGTGTATATGAACCTCTTAGGAGAGGCTAACAATTAGTGATTAACACTTAGAAGGTGCCAGGCCCTATCATATGTTAGGCCTCACAGCTCCATACAAGATAGTTACTACTATGGTCCCCATTTTAAAGATGAGAAAACTTGAGACAGAGCCAGGAACAGAAGAGATCAGCTTTAGAAGCAGGCTATTGGGTTGCAAAACTTGTGTTTCTTTTATTTTTTATTTAAATTGATTTTTTAATTTTTTGTCATACTGGGGATTGAACCCAGGAGCATTCTACCTCCAAGCTACACCCCCAGCCCTATTTTATTTTTTAGTTTAAAACAGGGTCTAAGTTGCTGAGGCCCTCACTAAATTGCTAAGGCTGGGCTCCAACCTGAGATCCTCCTGTCTCAGTCTCCCAAGTACTGGGATTACAGGTGTGCACCACCACATCCAGTGTTTTTGTTTTGTTTTGTTTTGTTTTGTTTTGTTTTGTTTGATCACAGCACTCCTCCTTAATGAAGGGCTTGTAGGGAGCCTGGGGATGGGGGCAGAACCTGAGCACTCCACCCAGAGGACAGGGCCTCAGGGCTGGCTCTGCAGCCAGGTTGAACCAATTGGTCTGGGGGCTCCAGTTACAGGAAACTGCTTATTCAGGCCAACTCGGCCTGGGATCCCTCCCTCTCAGATTCCCCACCACCCCTGCCCACACCGCCTGCCTGCCTGCCGTCTCTACCAAGAGCAGAGCCTCTGGCCC
>PVJS01012447.1:31579-43935 GCA_004027185.1 Glis glis
AGTGGTGATGCAGGGCAAGCTCCCTGCTAGGGTGACGGATGGGGCCCCAGGGCTGGGCCTTCACCTGCCCCAGCTCACCACCTCCCCAGAGAGCCTCCAAGTTCCCCCAGAGAAGCCGCCCTCGTAATCCTCTAGTCCTGGCCCAGCTGTCCATCTGACTGGAACACACCCCAACCCATGTCTCTGGCAGGCTGCTCTTCCCCTGCCCAATGATCATGGCTAATGCTTTGTGAGCATTTGCTGTATTCCTTAAATGTACTATACATGCAATTCGATACTCCTGTCAGGGGACGATTGTTATCATCCCCACTTTGTAGTTGAGGAAAGGGAAGTGCAGAAAGGTTAATTCTCATAGCTGGAGGGCAGCAGAACAGGATGGAAACTAGAACTCTCACTACTCTCCCTTCTACCTCTTCCTGTCGTGATTCAAGTATAGTCCGCTCTCTTATCTGCAGGTTTCCAGTCCATGGATTCAAGCAACCCTGGGCCAAAAATATTCAGAAAGGAGGCTGAGACAGAAGGATCACAGGTGTGAGGCCAGCCTCACCAACTTAACAAGACCCTGTTTCAAATTAAAAAAAAAAAAAAGGTCTGGGTGTAGCTTGGAGGTAGAATGCCCTTGGGTTCAATCACTAGTACCAAAAATAATTTTTTTTCCAGAAAAAAATTGTGTCAGGAGCTGGGCATAGAGCTCAGTGATAAAGCACATGCTTAGCATGCATGAGGTCCTGGGTTCAATCCCCAGCATTGCAAAAAAAAAAAAAAAAAGGAAAAAAATCGTGTCTGTGCTGAACATGTACAGACACTTTTTTTCTTGTCATTATTCCCTAAAGAATACAATAAAACAACTATTTACATAGCATTTACATTATAAGTAACCCAAGAGATGACTTAAGTATGCAGGCACCGTGGCATACACCTGCAATCCCAGTGACGCAGGAGACTGAGGCAGGAGGATCACCAAGTTTGAGGCCAGCCTGGGCAACTTAGTGAGACTCTGTCTCTAAACAAATAAGGTATCCAGGAGGACGTGTGGGGGTTATATGCAAATACTCTGCCATTTTATATAAAGGACTTGAGCACCTGCAGACTTTGGTATCTGAGGGGGTCCTGGGGCCAATCTCCCAGGATACCAAGTGACAACTGCACTTGCTCCCCAGGGTGAGCCCAGCTGCATCCCCTCCTCTACCCAGCATGGGCCTCACTGTGGTGATCTTGTCTTCCTGGGAGCTCTGAAAGGCACGGACAGAATCAGGGCTCAAGGCTGGATGTAGCTCAACGGTAGAGTGCTTGCCTGGCATGCTCAAGGGTCTGGGTTCAATTCCCAGCACCACCCCCCAAAAAAGAAGAACTCACAGACACTTTCTGCATGGAAGAGAGCACAGGCTGCCTGTGTTCTGGAAGTCTTCAGAATCCCCTCTCCTCCAAGAAGCCCTGGTGGACTACAGTGAGGCTTATGTCTTAGCTAATCCTCACCATCGCACGGCAAGCAGGCTTCATTACCCCCTTCTACTGATGAGAAAACAGGGGGTCAGAGAAGTAAAATGACCTGATCAGGAACACCTGGTGAGAGGCAGAGCCCGAGGCTGACTCCAAGCCTGGGTTCAGAGTTTGTCCAGTGAGCCTGTTTGTCTGTAACCCACTGTCACTCCTCAGATTGCGGGGTGGGGGGTTAGGGTCTATTTCTGGACTGGGACTATTTATGCAACACTCTTTTCTATGAGTCATCAGCCAACTCTAGTGGGTCATGGAGGGGGGTCGCCTTGGACCCGGAGCCACTGACAGTCCTGACTCCACCCCCAGCCTTGCTCCCAAACCACCCAGCGCAATGAGCACTGGTTGCGGGGGTCAGCCAGACACTGAGTACTTGTTGGGCTGGTCTTGGTGTGATAGGGGGCCATCAGGAAGAAATCTGCTCCCCCAAACCTCTTCCCCACGATCCTATCACAGGACCCAGAGAGCCAGCATTAGTGTCATCTTCAAATGCACCAAGGAACAGCTTGCCAAGAAGGTCTCTCTCTGGGGAGGGGTGCTGTCAGTCATCCCCACCTGGGCACCAGTTACTAGATCAGAAAGACCAAAACATGTTGCGGAGACCCGGATTCCAGCTCAGCCTTGCCGCCCACTCAGGGAAGACCTTGGGTGAGTCGTTCACCTCCTCCAGGGGCTCAGATCCTGCTCCAAAAAATGGGCAATGTCGAGGCTACCCTGCCCACCTCCCAGACCATGCTCCGACAGGCTTTGTGGGCGTCCAGCGGGACATGAGTTCCATCTTGGCCAGCCTGGCTCGGAGCAGCCTCCACTGCAGAGGGGACTGCAGAGAGCAGAGCGCCCAGAGATGGCACCTGCTGTCCGTTCCATCCCCTACAACTTCCCACGCACCAAACATACTCTCTACCTACTGCTTTCTCCCCACTTGCTTGCACCCCTCCATATCCCTGCCTCCACCCCTCTGCCTCCGCGGTCCTCTGGAATCTCACTGTCCTGGACCTGGGGCTCATCTGTCTCCCTGACGTCTGTGAGGTGGGCCTTGATGTACCATGCAATTCCCAGCTGAGCCTCACCCCTAGTCAATGGGTACTTCTCTGCCCATTGTCTGGGTGAGGAATTTGAGGCCCAGGGAGGCGAGTGACTTGCTCCGTCATAACTGCTCAGATGCAACAGGGAAATGAGGTTCTACTCCGAAGTCTCCTGACTCCAGCCAGAACTGTTTTCCTATAGCAGATCAGTCCTTGATGACCACCCAGCTTGTCCCGTGGCTTGTCATTGTTCTCCAGCTCCTCCTATTTCCTCCCCCTGCCCAGCCTGGTGACTCCCAAGGGCTGGGCATAAAACAACCTAATTTACTGCTTGGGAGAGCTAAATACATGAATGAATGCGTGAATGAATGAATGAACCACATTATGCCAAGGGAAGGTGGGCCATGGGAGGCCAGGGTGGCTGTGAGATCTCTGCTGGCCCCTGGACTCTGCAGAACCAGCCCAGGCTGGGGGCCGCTGGGCTGATCGCTGACAGGCCACCCCTCACCGGGCCAGAGCCTGCGACAGCCTTCCTTCCCTGCTGCCCTCCCCCATCTGCTGTCAGAGTTGTATTAAAGATGGGTTTCACATGGAGTTTTAATCTTACCCCATACATCACACATGCCATGCCCCGATGCCTCTTACTCATTTGGTGGAGGCTGCACTTGGGGGTTTGTATGAAGATGAAGCCAGGAGGGTCCCCAGGGGGCTTGGGTCTGTGTGGGGGAGGAGGTGTGCCTCCCATGTGTTGCAGAGAGGAGAGGCATCCCTGCGTGTCTCGGACGTGGCAGGTCTGTGTGTACTCACGTATGCGTGTGCGCATGTGTGTTGTGTGTCTGAGCATCTGTGAGGGTGGCTGTGTGCAGAGGTTTGCAGCGCATCTATTTTTGAGGGGTGTAAGAACCAGAAAAGGCCACCATAACTGTACCCTCCCACCCCTCATCCCCCCTTCTTTCAGCTGAGTAGCCACCCCACCTCTCCCTGCCTGGAGCTTATCAGCCATTCCCTGGGGTTGGGGCTGGGCTGGCTGGGGAGACATCAGAGGCCGGCAACCCCTTGCTCTGAGTCTCCCCACACCACACACGCATCACACACACACAGGCCTCCATGGGGGTGAATCGGCTGGGGTGGGGGCAGGGGGGGCAAAGACAGGGGAGGGGTAGCAGGGCCATCTGGTGTGCTCCTTCACAACAACCTGCTAAAGAAGCCACTTCCCAGACTAGCGCCCAGGCTGGCCTTCTCCACTCTGCAGCCTGGTATACGGCCCAGAGAGTGCAATTCACAAGTGCATGGCACCCTTCCCTGGTGACACCGGCTGGGCACGGGGTAACCCCACTTCCTAAGTGCAAAAACTGAGGCCAGACCCATGTGTCTTACCCAACTCATCAACATTCCAACTCATTCATTACGAGAGCTGCAAGCATTCATTAAGCACTTCCTGCATTTAATCTTCCTAGCACTAGAGGACATAGGAATTGCTCTCACCCATTTTACAGATGTGGAAGTGGAGGCTGAGAGAAGTTATGCAACTTGCACATGGGTCAAACAGCTACTAAGTAAATGCTGGAGCTTAATCTGCATCAGGTCTACTGAGCCCAGTGCACCTGCCTCTCACCCTAAGCTAACTGCATCCTAAATCTATACTATCCTACTGCCCCACTGATCCTGATAGGCAGGGATCCAAAGGCAGATACTGCTGGGCATGGTGGTGCAGCCTGTAATCCCAGTACTTGGGAGGTTGAGATGGGAGAATTGCAGTTTTGAGGCCAGCCTTAGCCACTTAAACTCTCAGCAACCTAGTGAGACCCTGTTTCAAAAAAAAAAAAAAAAGGGCTGGGGGTGTAGCTCAGAGGTAGAATGCCCCTGGGTTCAATCCCCAGTACCAAAACAAAACAAACAATAAAAAAACAACCAACAGCATAATACACATGACTCTGAAATCAGGCAGGGTGAAGGTGGAGGGACAGGCTGGGACAGGGACAGAAATATGAGACCTGTCAACTGATGCATCTTCAGGTCTCATCCAGGAAGCCCACCCGGAACCCTTGGGGTTTCTTCCAGAGAACCCCCGAGCAAAAAATGTTTAGGTGCACCCAGAGGGGGAAGAGGCTCCACGGATGGCCAGCAGAGTGAGTGTGGGTCATTTGGCCTGGCTTCTTCTCCTGAGGTTGGGGGTGGGGCTGGAAGTGCCCCCTCCCCAGAGCCAGCGCCCTGCGGCCTGCCCCTCTACTCCTGCCAGCCCCACTCTGCACTCCGCCCTGCACCCCTCCCTGCGTGGTGACAGCTCTCCCTGAGAACGCCTTGACAGTGCCTTTGTTCCCCTGAAATAAAAGAAAACGGAGCTACAAAGGGAAACCTCAGGTAGCTTTTAACGGGCTCGGCTGCCTGGGGCAGAGTGTGTTTAAGCTGGAGGCGGTTGTCACAGGAGCAGAAGGGGGAGTCGCCTGAAGTCCCCACGAGCCGCCTTCCCAGGGGGGAGCCCCCACAATCACGTTTACTCAAGGAAAGGCTCTTTCAAATAGTGGCAAAGGAGAAAATCAATGAAAATTGATAGAGAAATGTAAAGCATCTGTCTGCTGCGTGTGCCTGTGTGTGTGTGTGTGTGTGTGTGTGTGTGTGTGTGTGTGTGTGTGTGTGTCTCGCAAGTGTGTGCATGCACTGGGCCCCACCTCAGCAGAAGCACAGGGCCTAGACCCAGGCTGACCTGCTCAGGGCTGGAGGCCAAGGAGGGTGGGGGCTGGGAGTCGGTCCCTGGCACGTGCCGGTGGAGGGCACTGGTGGCTGGGGGAGGGGCAGCAGCGGAGTCTCTAACTCGAGTTAAGAGAGAGATTAATATATTCAATCTGCTCCAGGGTAATTGAGGGAACAATTGGAGTGTTTTTCTAAAGCCCATAAAACTGCCTCATTTGCAAGGAGGAGCTGCCTGCTGCAGGTCCTTGTATATTTGATGGAGGCAGGAAAGGCAGAGGGGGCAGCTTAGGGGTGCCAGCGACTGGAGCATCAGCCCAGGAAGGGGCTGGCCATCCTGGTCTAACCAGCTCCAACTTCCTCACTTCCCACCACCTCGTTGGGAGCAGCCCAAGTGCCTTCCAGAGCCTGTTTTCCTACCTGTGAAATGGGCCCCAGGCGTTCTCCTCCCCCAGGACCAGAGACTTGCAAGACAGGGAAGCCGGACAGTCAGAGGGCTGGCACCAAGGAGAAGGGGCTTGAACAACTTAGGGAGACCCTATTTCAAAATAAAAAGTACAAAGGACTGGGGATGTAGCTCAGGGGTAGAATGCCCTGGGGTTCAATCCCTAGTACAAAAAAAAAAAAAAAACCAAAGAGGTGCCCACTCCCCCAGCCAGACCAGCCCCCTGAGATTCAATGGGCAGTAAAGAGTAAAGTTAATGAAATCCACATTCTGTGCCTCTCCCTGCTTGAACCATTCCAGTCTCCAGGGCAATAGAAATAGTGTATGCAATAGCGAGCAATAAAAGACATAATGAATTTAAAAGCAGAGCCAACAGGAGAGAGTGAGGACTCAGTGCTCCAGCCTGAAGGCAGAGGGCGCCTGGGGCAGGGGAGTGCTGGCCTGGGGCTCCAGCCAGAATGGGGGTGGCAGAATGGGGGTGGGGAGAGGGAGGAACAAAGCCAGAAGGACATGACACCAAGGTGTAGGGACAGAGAGCAGAGGGGACACTAGGCAAGCCACTAAGGGTTCCAGGGCCGCTTTGCGTTCCCCTCCACTTCTCTGTAATAAAAGCCCCCCAGCCTGTAGGTGCCAAATCCACAATCAGAATCCACAGGCTTAGAGCCAGGTGCTCAGCATTTAGTGATTGCTTTATTAGCTTTTCTTTCTTCTCTTTTTTTCCCCTCCAGGGGGATAAAAAAAAAGTGTTTTAAATGGAAGAAAGAAAGAAAAACCCTTGAAAGTGCCATTTAAAAGGCTCTCGGGAAACCAAATCGTTTCTATGAAACAAAACTGCGATTGTTTGGACGAGGTAGGTGCTGGGGGAGGGAGCCCACCACACCCTCCTCCTCCCTCTCCTGCCAGGAATCCAGAGCTCAGAGCATGCCGTGTGGGAGGAAGGGGATGGCTCCCAGAACTATGAGCCAGGACTTTTGAAGTTCATGTTTCCAGAAATTTCATCCCTGGGAATTTCCAGCCCTAGGTTTCCCGCTGAAGCCGCTCTGCCTATGGGAGGTTGTCCTTGAACCTTCAGGGATCTCTAGGAGAGGGGAGCGAGGTCTCAGGAGGGTGGAGGCCCTGAGGAGCCAGTGGCTCCAGGCCCAAAGCTGTTGTGGCCTCCCTGCCCTCCTGATCCCTCCCAGGCCCTCACAGGAGGGCACCTCCCTTGCAGTCAGGCACCCACCCTGAGCTGGACAGGTCACCCCCTTCTGCTCTGATAACTCGCGCTTACCCTGGGCAGGGAGGGGGTGGCCAGCCAGATGGTCTCAAAGCTGCCAAGAGGCAACAGCAGGCAGCGTCAGGGTGTGGGCTACGCCTGGGGGGTCTCCATCCAGCAGGGAAGCACCGTGTGCCATGCGCCGGGCTGGCAGGGAACTTGGAGCCAGTTGCCCTCCCAGGCAGGTTGCCTCCTCTGCAGCCCCTGCTGGTCAGCGCCCAGTGCCGTCCTTCAAGGTCAGCATTGAAGGAGTGACCTTCTTCTTCGAGTCTATGACTGTCCATGCTGGAAACATTTGTAGGGACAGTCCCTTCATAACCCCGCCATCCACAGGATGAACTCAGAGCAATTGTTCCAGAGTCTCCAGGACTGAGGGAAATGCTGTGAGCAGCACTGGGCAGGGTCATTTAGATCCCAGTAACCCACGGGCCATGGCTGGGAAATACAGTGATTAAGATTCAAAGTCAGTCCTTGAAGTTTGCCCAGGTCACACACTGAGCCCTGTCCCCATTCCCCACTCATTCCTGACCATCCTGCTCACAGCATTCCCAATCACCTGCCCTCCAGCCCCCCAGCCCTACCACCCCACCACGACCACCTTCATTTCTGGTTGGAAAAATGACGCACACGGTGTAAATGAGAGAACGACTTTTTTTTTGGTACTAGGGATTGAACTCAGGAGCATTCTACCTCTGAGCTACACCCCCAACCCTATTTTATTTTTATTTTGAAACAGGTTCTCTCTAGGTTGATGAGTCTCACTAGTTGCTGAGGCTGTCCTCGAATCTGTGATCCTCCTGTCTCAGCCTCCCAAGTACTGGGATTACAAGTGTGTACCACCACACCCAGCTGGAGTATGACTTTTAAAACTTTTAAGCCAACAATAAAGGTCTAAACTGAGTGGATTTGCAGGGAGTGGTGGCACAGCTGGAAAAGTGCTGGCCCTGTGGCCCTGAGGCTCAGCGTGGCCAAGCCATGTCAGGACCTGGAGAGGAGGGGCAGCTTGTCCCTGGGCTCTGAGCCTCCTACGTGCCTAGTCCTGTGACAAACCCTAGGACACAGAGACCAGGATCAGGCTCTGAAGTCAGGGAGTTTGCAGTCTGAAGGAACAGAATGTCGACTAGAAATGCAGGTGATACCCATGTCATTTTATAAGCTCAGCTCAAGCATAGAGCTGGGGGTACAAGAAGGGGTCAAAAGTGCCGTCCAGTACTTGGGAGGCTGAGACAGGAGGATCACAGGTTTGAGGCCAGCCTCAGCAACTTAGGGAGGCCCTCAGCAACTCCAGGAGACCCTGTTTCAAAATAAAAATAAAGCCGGGCGTGGTGATGCACACTTGTAATCCCAGTACTTGGGAGGCTGAGACAGGAGGATCCGGGTTCGTGGCCAGCCTCAGCTACTTAGTGAGGCCCTCCGCAACTTAGTGAGACCCTGTTTCAAAATAAAGAATAAAAAATAGGGCTGGGGGTTTAGCTCGGAGGTAGAATGCCACTGGGTTCAATCCCTAGTACTGCAAAAAAAAAAAAAAAAAAAAAAAGAAAAAGAAAATGGACTGGGGGTGTAGCTTCGAGGTAGAATGCCCCTAGGCCCAATCCTCAGTACCGCAAATATAAATAAATGAGTAAACAAATAAATAAATAAATAAATAGAATGGATTCAGCCGTTGAGATGCCTGCTACAGACAGGACTGAGAATAGTTTGGAAGGAATAGAATAGATACCAGAAAAGCCTCCTGGAGGAGGTGATCTTGAATTTAGACTTTTGCATCTGCAGCCCAGAAATCCATTCCTGGACTTGAACTGGATGTTGCTGAGGTTGGGCTGCACCCCAAGAACAGAATTCTCTCCTGCCCTCTTTATTCTCTCTACTCACTGTCCCCTGCCCCGTATTCCAACTCCCTCTCTCCTCTTCTTCAATGGAGAACCAAAGAGAGCTAAGTGAAGTCCTCCCCTCCTGTGCTCCCTTGTCCCTTTCCACAAAGGGAGAGGACGGTTTTGAGGGTCTCAGTAGTTTTAGGCCACATCTACTTCCCAAGGGAGCAGGCCACAGGTCCAAAGGACAAGCCGGGCCCTGCTGAGCCTGGGCTTGCTGGGGGCCCTCCAAGTGGCGGCCCTGGAAAGGTGCCTTCTTTCTTGCTCTGGACCGCTGGCCCGAGCTTGCCGGCCTGAAAGCTCAGCCCTCCATTCTCCAGGACCTGCCATTGTCTGCTCCCTCAGCTTCTGCACTTCCGCAGGACTGTGATTGCTGACTCCCTGGAGGGGAGGATTTCCCTCTCCCTCGAAAGCCATTTTCTTGTCTTGGTAGAAGCAGACATCTGACACTTTAAGAGGGAGTATGGCGCAGAGATGATGGCTTTAAATAACAGAAATTAGAGCTGTGGAGGGCACCGCGGCCATCTCGCCAGCCCCCCTTCCTGCGGCAGTCCTGCCCCCTCCACACACACATTTCCAACAGCAGCTGGAAGGGTGCTGACCCTGTGGCCCCAAGGTTCAGCCATACTGGAACCTGGAGATCAAGGGGCAGCTTGCCCTGAGCTCTGAGCCTAGAAGGCTACGGGGACTAGGCATGCCTAGTCCTGTGACAAACCACAGGAGAGACCAGGATCTAAACTCTGAAGTCAGGGAGTCTGAGGGAACAGAATGTCCACTAGGAATCCAGGTGACACCCATGTCATTTTATAAGCTCGGTGTGAGCACAGAGCTGGGGGTACAGGAGAAGGTCAAAAGTATGTGTTAGCAGAGTGCCATGGTGCACACCTGTAATCCCAGTACTTGGGAGGCTGAGACTGTGATCCTTGGGAGGATCACAAGTTTAAGGCCAGCCTCAGCAACTTAGTGAGATCCTCAGCAACTTAATGAGACCCTGTTTCAAAATAAAAAATAAAAAAAGGCTGGAGTTATAGCCTAGAGAAAGAATGCCCCTGGGTTCCATCCCCAGTACCAATAAATAGATAGATAGATAGATAGATAGATAGATAGATAGATGATAGATAGATAGATAGATAGATAGATAGATGATAGATAGATAGGGCTAGGGGTATAGCTTGGAGATAGAATGCCCCTGGGTTCAATCTCTAGCACCAAAAAAAAAGTATGTGTCGATCAGTTTATGAATGAGTGAATGAAATGGGCCAGGTTACCAGGCTGGACACCTGAGCAGGAGCGGCTGGTTCCTGGGTCCCTGGCACACACCTCCTACTGGCTCTGCTGAACGCCCAGCTCTCCTCTGTCTTCTGCACAACTCCTCCATAGGCTCCTCATTACCTCCTGAATTGAATCTCCATCCCTCTCTTCTCCTATAGTACTCCCCACTCCCTCCACTTTCTCCCATCCATTGGTCCCTTTCTAGTCAGGCTCAGTCCACCACCCCAGCTAAGCGTGGCACCAAACCAGGGCCCTGTTGAGAGAGGCGCTCATGAGAGCCCTGTGCCTTTTGGTTGTAACCAAACTTTTGGTTGCAATCTCAGCTCATCCTCTTGCTGCCAGCCAAACATCTTCCTTCTCCTTAGTCAGCTTATTCTAGTTCCTCTCCTGGGACGCTCTCCCGAAAGCCCGAAATTGCCATCCTTAAATCTTACCCACCCAACATGGAGGCTGATGGAGTCGGCACTTAAATGTTTGATGAAGCCAGGCGAGGTGGCACACGCTTGTAATCCCAGTACTTGGGAGGCTGAGACAGGAGGATCACAAGTTTGCAGCCAGTCTCAGCTACCCTGTGAGGCCCTCCGCAACTTATTGAGACCCTGTTTCAAAATAAAGAATAAGAAACAGGGCTGGGGGTGTAGTTTGGAGGTAGAATGCCCCTGGGTTCAATCCCCAATACCACAAAAAAATAGTTTGATGAATGAATGAATGGATGGTTAAGTGAGCAAATGAAGGAATGAATGAAAGATTCATCTGAAAGGACACCTCTTCCAAGATGCCTTTTCTAGGCACCAAAATCAGACACGCTTGCTCCCTGCCCAGAGCTCCCCTTCCAGCCTCACAGGACCAGTAGAATGCCCACGTCCTACCAAACTATCTTTAAGCTAGGTGACACCCTGAGCTTATGGACCTAAGCTTTGACCTAGCTTTGGATTCCATATACTATTGTGCACCAAGGTGCCAGGAAATGTTGACATGAAAGGGAATCAAACATTCTTTTTTTTTTTTTTTTTTTTTGCGGTACCGAGGATTGAACCCAGGGGCGTTCTACCTCTGTGCTACACTCCCGGCCCTATTTTTTATACTTTATTTTGAAACTGGGTCTCACGAAGTTGCGGAGGGCCTCACTAAGTAGAGAGAGAGAGCGCTGAGGCTGGCCTCGAACCTGGATCCTCCGGTCTCCGCTTCCCAAGTACTGGGATTACAAGCGTGCGCCACCACGCCCGGCTTGGGAATCAAACATTCTTGAGCCTCAGTTTCTCCATGTGTGAAGTGGGATTCCACTTGCACTACTGGCTTCTCTCCCTTGTGCTGGCTGTGAGGCCTACCAGATATGCTGCCATAGTGGGAAGCTCTCCTGCAGCTCAGAAAAGGACTAGACCCTCTCACCTGCACCTGAGGCTGCCAGTGTCCTGGTTTTGGACTGAGCCCTCTCTGGTCACGGTGGAAGTTGGAGGTGCTTGAGGGTGGACACATGGAAGAGACTTCTGTCTTGTGGTCACTCAGAACTTCCTTTGAAATCTGGTAAGAACGTGTGAGATTAAAGCTAGGGACTGCAGGGACACTCACCCACTGAGTAAAACAATCCCTACCCAGCTGTGTCCCCACTCTATATGGCCTTGGTTCCATTTTTTCTTCCTGGTACTAGGGATTGAACTAAGGGTTACTCTACCACCGAGCTACATCCCAGCCCTTTTTGTTTTTTATTTTGAGACAGGGTCTTGCTGTTTTCCAGGCTGGCCTCGAACTTGTGATCCTTCTGCCTCATCTCCCAAGTTGTTGAGATTGCAGGGGTGTGCCACCACGCCCGGCTCTCCATTCCATTTATTTTAATTTAATTTATTTATTTGGTACTGGGGATTTTTTTATGCAGTACCGGGGATTGAACCCAGGGGCGCTCTACCTCCGAGCTACACACCCGGCCCTATTTTTTATACTTTATTTTTGAAACTGGGTCTCACGGAGTTGCAGAGGGCCTCACTAAGTAGCTGAGGCTGGCCGCGAACCTGGATCCTCCGGTCTCCACCTCCCAAATACTGGGATTACAAGCGTGCGCCACCACACCCGGCTGGTACAGGGGATTGAACCCAGAGGCATTCTACCTCCAAGCTACACCCCAGCCCGTTTTATTTTTTATTTAAAATAAATAAGTTGAGCCGGGAGTGGTGGCGCACGCTTGTAATCCCAGTACTTTGGGAGGCAGAGACCGGAGGATCCGGGTTCATGGCCAGCCTCAGCTCTCTCTCTCTCTCTCTCTCTCTCTCTCCCTGTTTCTCTCTCTCTCTCTCTCTCTCTCTCTCTCTCTC
>PVJS01012448.1:0-19934 GCA_004027185.1 Glis glis
GGATTGAACCCAGGGGCGTTCTACCTCCGCGCTACACCCCTGGCCCTATTTTTTATACTTTATTTTGAAACCGGGTCTCATGAAGTTGCAGAGGGCCTCACTAAGTAGAGAGAGAGAGAGAGAGAGCTGAGGCTGGCCGCGAACCCAGATCCTCCGGTCTCCACCTCCCAAAGTACTGGGATTACAAGCATGCGCCACCATGCCCGGCTCCTCTCTGTTTGTTCATGAAAATTCTCCCTCGCCTGTCCCAGGCTGCAGAAGGCCAAAGATCTGTGCGATTTGCAGTGCTTGGGGCTTTTTCTCAACTCCTTCAGAAAGGAGAAGTTGAGTTGTTTTGAGGTTAGAGTGTTGCTGGGCACCCCCTCTCTGGGTGCGGGTTGCTGCCTCACCGTGCAGTTCTGACCAGAAACAGGAAGGGAGCACAGTGGAGAGCCAGGAGATCAGCTGACGTGCCCGCCCACTGCAGCTAAGCGTGGCTGTCACTATCCCACAGGCCATGGGGTAGTGGAGCCGAGGGCCTCGTCCCGTTGAGGGGCAGCACTCCCTCCACGCTGCCCCACGTCCAAAAACAAGGTATCTGCAGGGACTGTTTGTGGTCTCAGCTTAGCAGGGCGGAGAACACTCCCGGGTCCTTCCTGGGTGTTGGATCCATTATGCATCGTGAGGACTGCTTGACAACCTGATGGTTCTAGATAAAGCAGTCTGCGACCTAGACTGCTGGGTTCACCACAGAGCACACCAGGGTATGCCCCTCTCCTTAGGCCCGCAACCCTGGAGTCCTCTGCCTCCGCTGCCCATGTCAGGGCTGGGCAAGGACTCCTGACCCCCTTCGTATTCCCCGGGCCCTCACATGCTACGGCCATGCCCCAGAGCGCGTGGGTTTCATTCTGAAAGCAGAAATGAAATGAGGATCTTTGCTCACCAGGCTGTGTTCCCCGGGGGTCAGGCCTCCATTTAGCCACAGTGGCCTGGCCCACGTGGGAGAGGAGGCTGAGAGACGGCAACAGTGATGGTCCTCTGGGCACAGAGATGCCACAGCTGGGCATCGACAGCTCACCACAGGAGCTCTGGGCCCCAGACCAAGGACGGGTCCTGAGCTTGCCACTGTTCCCGACCCCAGGCTCCTTAGAGACACCACGCACCCAGACTCCAGGCGCAGCGGAGCAGGTCACCCAGACCACACCGCCATTGTCATTGTGACCTTTGCTCTCTGGGACCCCTGTCCAGGCCACATTCTTCCCCCTACCCCCCGAGTCAGGCCAGACGTGGATGGGCCAGCCCCCACCTAGCACTTTTTCATGTCATCCTTCATCTCCTGACCTGGGCAGACTGACCACCCCTCCTGACACTCGGGGAAACTGAGGAATGCAGACAGAGCTGCTTGGGGTGACAGAGACAGGTCTGGAGGCAGCAGTGTGCCAACTCCCACAGTTCAGCTTCTGCAATGGACTTTTAAGAGCTTTACTGAGCCGTTGTCACTTGATCAGAGTGCACATCTCAGGGCCGCCGCAGGCCAGCTGTGGGTTGAGCATGCGCCCCATGGGCTCATGTGTCGGAAGCTTGGTCCCAGGGTGGCGATGTTGGAAGGCAGCGGGACCTTCATGAGGGGGCTGGTGGGAACTTGTTGGGTTGCTGGGGGTGCTGCCCAGGAAGGGACTGTAGGCGCCATCTCTCCTCCAGCTTCACGGTTGTGGTGGGACTGCTGGGTTCTCACCAGGGTGCCCTTGACCCCCAAACCCCAAACTGTGAACCCAGTAAACCTGCTCACCTTGTACAGTTGGCCTGCCTCATGTGCCTTGCTTCGCTAACACAAACTAGGGTAACACAGTGGCCCCTGATACATGACAAAGGTCACACTTCCTATTCTAACCCAACTTCCCAACTGAGCACTGTCGACCGGTCATTTTCTGTTGCGCACCAAAGATATGGTGCCACCTATGAGCCTGCCCTTCAAGGTTGGCTTTGAGGGGCATCTCAGAGTGTATTTTTTTGTGTGTGTGTGTGTGGTACTGGGGATTAAACCCAGGGGCATTCTACCTCCAAGCTACACCCCAGCCCTATTTTTTATTCTTTATTTTGAAACAGGATCTCACTAAGTTGCAGAGGCCTCATTAAGTAGCTGAGACTGGCAGTGAACCTGCAATCCTCCCATCTCAGCCTCCCAAGTACTGGGATTACAAGTGTGCACCACCACGGCCGGCTCAGAGTGTCATTTTAAGAATTCGATGCTAAAAATCACATCTGACCTTCAGAGCCGGGAAGGGACATGCTCCCAGTGGGTTTTCTTGCAAACAGACATACAGGTCCCCCCTCCCCGCCATCCATGGTTCTCATCGATGCAATTTGTTACCTGTGGTTAACCTGCAGTTTGAAAATGCTAAATGGAAAACTCCAGAAATAAACTATTCATATACTTTCTTTTTGTGTGTGTGTGGTACTGGGGATGGAAGCCTGGGGCCTTCTACCTCGGAGCTACATCCCCAGACCTATTTTATTTTTTATTTGGAAAAAGGGTCTCACTAAGTTGCTGAGAGCCTCACTAAGTTGCTGAGGCTGGTCTTGAACCTGCGATCCTCCTGTCTCAGCCTCCCAAGGATTGGGATTACAGGTATGCGCCACAATACCCAGCTATTCATACGTTTTAAATTTTGCGCTGTTCTGAGTAGAGTGATGAAATCTCACTGGTCTGCCGGGGTTGTGAACCATCACTTTGTCCCGCCAATTCATGCTGTACCCTGTGGTGTTTTGGGAAAACTGTGTGTGTGTAGGGGCTAGTGCTGTCCATACTCACTGGCATGGGGGGGGGGTCTTGGAACGCACCCCCCTCGCACAGGGGGCCTGCTGTCCTCAAAGTCTTTAACAGTTTTCTGATACAGTTAGCGCCAGCTCCGTGTGCGCTGGATTTGATCCTTCTGTCCCTGTCTCCCCGAGGTGACTGAATCCACGCCTGGTGTTAGTTATGGTTCGTGTCCTTATTGGGGGTGGGGGGTATATTGAACCTGGGGCGTTCTACCTCTGAGCTCTACCCCCAGCCCTATTTTATTTTTTAATTTGAAACTGGGCCTTGCTAAGATGCTGAGGCTGTCCTCCAACCTGCGATTCTCCTGTGTCAGTCTCCCAAGCGTGCACCACCACACCTGGCCATCTCCTTCTTTAAGCATGTCCCCAAGAGGAAAGAAACCAGGAGCCACTGCCAGGCACGTGTCTCAATATCAGCGTCAGGAGGTCCCCACTATGGCCCCACTGTGGCAAAATCCCAATGCAGTTCCTTTTCGAGTTTGCTTTCTCTCCTGTGATGCTCCATTGGTTTTCAGCATCTTTTCTTAATTCGAGGTTTCATTCCTTTTTGCATATACCAAGGGTTGGCAAATTACAGCCCGCAGGTCAAGTCTGCCAGCACCCACTTCTACAAATAAAGTTTTATTGGCATGCAGCCACGCCCACACATTTACATATTGTTTTTGGTGGCTTCCTCCTTGCCGTGCCAGAGCTGAGGAATTACAACAGAGACGCCATAGGACCCGCAAAGCCAAAAGTATGTACTAATCAGCCCTTTATAGGAAAGGTTTGCTAACCCCGAAACAGTTGGCTCTCTGTATCCTCAGGTCCCACAGATTTAACCCACTGTGGATTAAACTTTTTTTTTTTTGGTACTAGGGATTGGACCCAGGGGCATTCTACCTCTGAGCTACACCCCAAGCCCTATTTTTTTTTTAATTTGGAAACAGGGTCTCACTAGGTTGAGAGTCTCACTATTTGCTGAGGCTGTCCTTGAACCTGCGATCCTCCTGTCTCAGCCTCCCAAGTACTGGAATTACAGGCGTGCCCCACCACGCCTGGTGGATTAAACTATTTGAGGACAAAAATTGCATCTGGGAGTATATTGCTCAGTGGTTAGCGCTCACCTAGTGTGCAGCACCACAAAAATAAAATAATTACTTTTGCGTCTGTATTAAATATATACAGACTTTTTCTTATTTTTATTCCCTAGGCAATATAACAACGATTTGCATAGAATTTACATTGTATTAGGTACTCTAGCTCATCTAGAGATTATTTAATATCTGTGGGAGGATTACATAGGTTCTGTACAAATACTGCAATATTTTACATATGGGACTTGAGTATCTGCAGATTTTGATGTCTGTTTTAAAACCAATCCCCTGCAGATCCCAAGGGATGATTATACTTCTGTGTGCACGTAGAACATTCTAGAACCCTGTGAAGGGGAACACTTGACAGATACCTTTGCCGCTGTTCTTCACAGTTTGCACATGGCTGCCCCACCTTGAATGTAACAAAGCCAGGTTCCCAGCCTGGCTTCAGACAATCGGTGTCACGACCTGAGATCTTTCTGTAAAATTGTGCAGCATCCCTACTCCCCACCCAGCAGATCGCAGTAGCATACCTCTGCTCCGCAGGTGTGACAACCAAATGTCCTAAAGTGGTTTGGGGGCTGGCAGCGGTGGCCATACTTGTCACCCCAGCTACTTAGGAGTCTGAAGCAGGAGGATCACAAGTTTGAGGCCAACCTAGGCAACTTAGCAAGACCCTATGTTAAAATAAAATAAAGGGTTGGGGATATAACTCAGTGGTAGAATGCCCCAGTGCTGGGCACTCCCTGTCCCTGCCATGCTTTGCTGACACCCTGATCTGCCTTTGGGGCCCGCTGCATGAGAGGGTAGAGCCTGATGTTCTGGAATGATCCCAGGCTATTTTAGACAAAAGGGAAAGTTATATTTTGGGGAATGCCGCATCTAAGAGAAGAATGAAATTATGGGGTATATTTTAAGTGCCCAAAGAGGGCTCCTTGGAAATTGAAGGAAGAATTGATTAAAAGCCAAAGCAAGCTGGGCGTGGTGGTGCATGCCTATAATCCCAGTACTTGAAAGGCTGAGACAGGAGGATCCCAGGTTTGAAGCCAGCCTCAGCAACTTAGTGAGGCTCTCAGCAATTCAGAAAGACCCTGTTTCCAAATAAAATAAAATAGGACTGGGGGTATAGCTTGGAGGTAAAGTGCTCCTAGGTGTAATCCCCAGCACCACAAAAGAAAGAAAAGAAAAGCTAGATCATAAACTGGGTTTGGTGGCGCACACCTGTAATCCCAGTACTTGGGAGGCTGAGACAGGAGGATCACAAGTTCAAGGACAGCCTCAGCAATATAGCAAGGCCCTACGCAACTTAGTGAGATCCTGTTTCAAAGTTAAAAAAAAAAAAATAGGGCTGGGAATATAGCTCAGTCCGCAGTACCCAACAACAAAAACCAGCCAAAGCACAGGTCAGGGACACCCTTGCCACAGGCACCACTTCCCTTTCTGAATGTTCTGGGGGTCATGCCACAGTGGGCTGAGGGTGACAGGGTCCTATCTGTCCACGACACCTGGTTACCTGCTTCAGTGTTTGGGCTAAGAGTACGGCCATGCATCAGCCAAACGTCGAGCCAGGTGTCCAGTTTGTTTCCTGGTGACTATCGCAGTGGGGCAGCAGGGGAAGCCACCCACTGCAGACCAGTCCCTGACATTGCTGTGGGGCGCTGCCCCCTGAAATGTCCTGTGTGACTTTGAGACACCAGCACCCTGGGCCCCCCAGAGGCGGCCCGTGTGGGAAGCACCACCCACTGGCCTGCGACCCCACCACCGGCTGCTGAGCAGCTCCGGGACCAGAGCCTTCCCTGAGGTGGGCTCTTGGGAGACACAGATGGTATCATCATCCATCTGAGGGACAGGGAGTTACGCTAGGGGTGCTTTGTAGCTGCAGTGTGCCGGGTCCACCAAGCTGAGCTGTGAACCGAGCATGAGGCTGTGGTTCTCACTGTTGCCAGTTCTGCCCTGGGTGACATTTGCAACATGGAGAGACAATCTTGGTTGTCCGGGAGGGAAGCCCAGGGACAGGATAGTGCCCCAGTGTACGATGCAGCCCCAAATGTCAGTGCATCCGCCCTTCCTTGCCACGGGCTCTGCGGTGAGGCTCCAGCGGTGCATGGGGACTGAACACCAGGGACACTTTTCCTGTCAGGATTCCCTAAACAATACACTGTAACAACTATGTACACAGTGTCTACATTGTATCAGGTCTCAGGTCCCTGAGCAATATAGTGTAACAACTATGCATACAGCATTTACATTGTATTGGGTATCATGAGTCATCTAGAGATAGTTTAAGGTCTACAGGAGGATGTGCACAGGTCGTATGCAAATGCCATGCCATTTTTTAGAGAAGGGACTTGAGCAGGTTTGTGAATACTGGTGTCCTTGAGGGGATTCTGAAACCCATTCTTCTGTGGACACTGAGGGATGGTCAACTTGCAGGTTTGAGAGCAAACAGCCACAGACAGCACGGAAATGAACGAGTGTGGCCATGTGCCAGTAAAACTTTATTTACAAAGAATAGGTGGTGGGAGAGAAATACCAGATAAACCTAGACTGGGGCATTTTACAAAGTACCCGACTCAAAACTGTCAGAGTCTCAGCCAGGCGTGGTGGCATACACCTGTAATCCCAGTACTTGGGAGGTCACGACAGGAGGATCGCAGGTTCAAGGCCAGCCTCAGCAACTTAACAAGACTCTCAGCAACCAAGTGAGACCCTGTTTCAAAATAAAAAAAAAGGCTGGGGGTGTAGCTCAGTGCTGGAGCGCTTGCCTAGCATGCACGAGGCTCTGGGTTTGATCCACACTACTGAAGAAAAAAAAAAAAAGAACAAAGCAGACCCCAAGAGGATGATTTGGGCATCCAGTGGATAAGATGAGCCCTTGGGCAACTTGATAAATTCCTCAGAGTTTTCACAGCCCTCAGGCGAGCAGGACACTCCCCATCAAAGCTGGGTTTGTTCTTTTTTTCCCCCTGTGATCTCCCACCGTGGTTTGGTGATAACCTAAACCAAACTTTGGAGGAATATGTGAAATTTCGTTGCTGGTTTCATATTTGGGGTTTTGTTGTGAGATTGTTACCCTCACCCTGCCTCCTCTCCCCTCTGTCACTACCACCCTTTTTATTTTTTTATTTTATTTATTTATTTTTTTTTTTGGTACCGGGGCATTCTACCTCCAAGCTATCTATGCCCAGCCTATCTATCTATCATCTATCTATCTATCTATCTATCTATCTATCTATCTATCTGTGCTGGAGATTGAACCCAGGGTTGTTCTACCTCTGAGCTGCAGCCCAGCCCTTTTCATTTTTTATTTTTGAAACAGGATCTCGCTGAGTTGCTGAGGCTGGCCTCGAACCTGGAATCCTCCTATCTGAGCCTCCCAAGTACTGATTGCAGGCATGCGCCACCTCGCCTGGCTAGGAATTGGTCCATCTTAAGGGGATTTGTCCTTGGTTCTGGGAGTCCTTGTTGCATTTTGGGGGGTTGCTGCATTTCCACTTGCCTCTGGCTGACAGTGACGTCTTGTGATCAGGGGTCACGGGGGGGGGGGTTCATGTCCTACTGTCACTCAGCTCCCTGCACATCCGTGTTGTCCATCTGTCCATTCATCCCAGGATTGGGGGACTGGCTTTGGAGAGCCTATGGGGTCCCCCAGCCCCTTGGGCAACCGGAAGAGAACAGAACCCAGCGGAAGCTGGGCGTGAGCCAGCCCCTATAGGGCCTCCACTTCCTCCTCTGTGAAGCAGGTTTTAGGGTTAGCGCCGGGAGCGAGCCTGCAGCTGCTACCTGCACTGCCGGAAGGGTGCGGGGGCTCCTGTCCCTCCCGCAGCTGGACACTGCCTCCTCTTGCCTCCGTCACCGCCACCACTTCCTGTCCACTTCCTAGTCCTCCACTGCCACAGCCTCAGACGCGCCTCTGGTTCCCCTTCCCGACCTCCGGAGCCTGCCGCCCCACCCTGAGCAGCTCTCCTGAAAGCGAAAGCGCATGCGCAAGAAGGTGCATCTGTAGAAACACATCCACCAAAGTGCACAGCGGCACTTCTGGTCTTCTTACCGCTCCCTTCTGCCATCCCCCCTGCTCCCCTCCACTCCCGGCCCTGCCCCCAGGGACAGGGCTGTCTCCTCTCGCCCAGCTCTCCCTTGGACATGGACCCTGTGTACCTGGCCTGCCCTCAATGCTTCCTGAGCCTGCTTCTCCCTGTCCCTCCGTGCCTGGAGACCAATGAGCTCCAGACGCCACTTAGCCTGTGCTGCTCACCCAGCATCACAGGTGTATCCCAGAGGCAAGGCCTTCTCCCAGCCTGGCATCTGCTCTGGCCTCAGGACGGGGACCCGTTGATGGATATCCAGTGCAGTGGCACACGCCTACAATCCCAGTGACTCTGGAGGCTGAGGTAGGAGGATCGCAGGGTAGAGGCCAGCCTGGGCCACTTAGCACGACTCTGTCTCGAAATAAAAAAGGCTTGGGGTGTGGCTCAGTGGTAGTGCACCCTTGGGCCCAATCCCTAGTACCAGCGAAAAACTAATTGGGGCTAGGGATGTAGGTCAATGGTAGAGTACTTGCCTAGCATATACAAGGTGCTGGGTTCAATCGCCAGCACCACAAAAAAAGAAAAAACTAATTAATTAATTAATTAATTAATTTGCGTGCATGTGTGTGTGTGAGAGAGAGAGAGAAAGAGAAAGAGACTGGGAATTGAACCCAGGGGCATTCTACCTCCAAGCTACATCCTTAGCCCTGTTTTATTTTTATTTTTTTTTATTTTATTTATTTATTTATTTTTTTGCAGTACCGGGGATTGAACGCAGGGGCGTTCTACCTCCGCGCTATGCCCCCGGCCCTATTTTTTATACTTTATTTTGAGACCGGGTCTCACGAAGTTGCAGAGGGCCTCACTAAGTAGAGAGAGAGAGAGACAGGGAGAGAGAGAGAGAGAGAGAGAGAGAGAGCGTGCGCACGCGCATGCATGCGCGTGCGCGAGCTGAGGCTGGCCGCGAACCTGGATCCTCCGGTCTCCGCCTCCCAAAGTACTGGGATTACAAGCGTGCACCACCACACCCGGCTTTATTTTTATTTTGAAACAAGGTCTCCCTAGGTTGATGAAAGACTTACTACTTGCTGAGGCTGTCCACGAACCTGTGATCCTCCTGTCTCATCATTCCAAGTACTGGGATTATAGGCATGCACCACCATGCCTGGCTTAATTAATGATTTTTTGTGTGTGTGGTACTGGGGATTGAATCCAGAGGCATTCTACCTCTGAGCTACACCCCCAGCCCTTTTTTATTTTTGTTTTGAAACAGGGTCTTGCTAGGTTGCTGAGAGTCTCGCTAAGTTGCTGAGTCTAGTCTTGAACCTGTGATCCTGCTGTCTCAGCTCCACAATGAATTAATGATCAAAAAGTCTAGTATAGTAAACACATAAACCAGCAGCAGCCACTTATCATCAGGTATGATGTTCTCTACGTCGTGTGAGTTACACTTTCACACAGCCGGCATCCCGGTAGGGTTGTTTACGCCAGCGTCATCGCAGGTGCAGGAGAAATGCACTTCGCTGTGATATTGTGGCAACTAAGATGCCATTAGGCCATGGGGTCTTTCAACTCTGTTACAGTCGCAGGAGACCAGTGTTGTGTGTGGCCCGTCACTGACCAGCATGTTGTTATACCCATGACATCATTTGTCTGCCTTTCCTGTCTGCTCAACTGTACTGCTGCCTAAGGAAGCAGCCTCAGGTGACAGGGACATGCCCAGGGTGGCTGTGTGGAGGACACACTCCTGATGCCTGAGGCGGGGTGGGGTGGGATATGGAGGTTTCTCAGTATTCTAAAAATAGAACTCCCCTATGACCCAGTCATTCCAGTGCTGGGTATTTGTCCAAAGGAGGGGCCATCAGGATGCGGAAGAGACGTCTGCAGCACTGTTCACAATAGCCTAGAAATGGGCATAACCCAAGAGTCCATCGGTGAATGAATGGCTAAAGAAAGTGCAGTACACATGTGTACACACAGTGGAGTACTACTCGGCCATTTAAAAAGTGGGAATCCATTATACCAACATCATTCTCAGTGCTACATGTGGGGAGGAGGCGGGGGGAGGGACACCAAGAGCTGTGTGCATGTATGTTAACACCAAACTGATACTCATTGTGATGTGAGACTACCATGCACCATAAAACATTAAAAAAAAAAGTGGGAATCCTCTCGCTTGTGACTGGAGATTGGTCAGTCTTTTAGGAAATGTGAATGCAGGAGAGGTTCTCGAATCCTGTAGCTTATACCCGGAGTGGGCCAGCACTCCCCGCAGGTCATGATGCAGTGGCCTTGGCACTGCCTTCCCTCCGAGAGAAGAGCTTTCCTTCTAGATAGAAAATGTGCCTTCTAGGGGTTGGGGGTGGAGCTCAATGGTAGAGCGTGTGCTTAAGCATGCATGGTACCCTGAGTTCCATCCCCAGCACCAAAAATGAATGAATGAGTGAGTGAATGAATGAATGAGGAATGGGTGGAGCTCAGTGGTAGAGCATTTGCCTGGAGTGGATGAGGCCCTGGGGTCCATCCCTAGCACCACACACACACACAAAAGAAAACAGAAAAGAAAATACACCTTCTAGAATTCGGTCTGAGTAGAACATTCTACCCTGAATGTCTCCTGACAAAGATTCCTTGTTGGGCTGAGCTTCAGTGAGGCTCCTGAACTTCTCCCAGGCCCATCTGTGTATAGAAGGCCCCAGACTGAGGATGGCCCAACTTTGGACCTTCCAGCTTTACGATGGTGCAGAGGCGATCTGCACGCAGTGGAGACTGCCCTTGGTGTTGTGTTGGATCTTTTCCTGGGACTCAGTCGGCACTCTTCAGTGTGCTGTATGGCTAAGCTTTGATGTGTGGTAGGTGGGGCTGGTTCCATGCGTTTTTGACTTTATGATATTTTCTCTTTTTTTTTTTTTTTTTGCGGTACCAGGGATTGAACCCAGGGGCATTCTACCTCTGAGCCCTACACTCCCAGCCCTATTTTTATTCTTTTATTTTGAAACAGGGTCTCACTAAGTTGTGGAGGGCCTCACTAAGTAGCTGAAGCTGGCCGCGAACCCAGATCCTCCAGTCTCAGCCTCCCAAGTACTGGGATTACAAGCGTGTGCCACCACACCCAGCTGATATTTTCAACTTATGTTGGAATGTAACCCTGTCGTAAATTGAGGAGAGTCAATACTTGCTTGTAAAATCCAGTTTTAGCAAAGAGCCCTGCTAAGTCAGTTTAGCAAGAAACACACTCTGTATCCACTCACCTGGGATCTGATTAGACTCCGCTTTTTCCCCCCACTCCCCCAGGTAAGGTCTTATCACCCTGGCCTGTCCAGCAAGAATCCTGTTAGGTCAGTTTAGCCACAACCCCCCATGACCCCTGCCCTGCCCCTCAGCTACCAATTCCCAATTTTCATTGCTGTATTGGGGCCGAGCCCAATCTCTGTCATCCACCACAAGACCCCATGGCAGTGGTCCCTGTACCTGTTGTAATGGCTCCCAATAATTTTCCTTACTATGCCTTAGCAAGTATCACTGACTAACTCGTTAACACTCTAAGAAACTTTATAGCCGGGCGTGTGGTGCACGCCTGTTATCCCAACAACTTGTGAGGCTGAGGCAGCGACACCCCCAACCCCCCCTTTTTTGAAACAGGGTCTCACTAAGTTGCTGAGGCTGTCCCCCAACCTGTGATCCTCCTGTCTCAGCCTCCCAAGTACTGGCATTACAGGCGCGCGCCACCACGCCCGGCCAGACTATTTTTTAAGGCTGAGCAGCATTCCACTGTGTGTGTGAACCACGTTTTCCTTCTTCATTCATCCGTGATGGACCCTGAGCGTCTTCCCATTTCTTGGCTGTCGGGGCTCTGCTGCCGTGGAGGGGGAGAGCAGACGTCCCTTCCACATGCTGATTTCATTTCCTTTGGATGCATACCCAGCAGTGGGCTCCCCAGGTGTAACTGGGTTATACATTTCTCCAAACTGTACAGCTTAGATTAGCAGCATGTCTTTTACATCATAAAAAGGAGACACATTTTCTGTGAAGGTAGAAGCCACTCTCCCACACACATCTTGCCAGGGCCCGGGGCTTCTGGCACAGGGACAATGGCATTAGCATCTGGCCTGTCTGGTCCCTGTGCCAGATTACATCGTATCATTGCTGACTCCCGGGTCCCACTTCCTCCCTCCTGACTGCCCTCAACCCACATGATGCCTGTCCTGTGCCCTAGGGCCAGTCACCCGAGCAGCTGTACAATGGTGCCCCTCGAGGGCCGCACTTCCTCCTTGGACGTATAATAGCACCAGCCGGATATTTTTAGACAAGCTTTGAAAAGTCGCAGTGTGAGAGACCGCATACCAGACGCGTGAGGTCAGCTAGCCCAGGAGCAGCCTGTCCGCCAGGGTAATCGCAGAAGCAGAGAGCCGGCTAGCCCTCGGTGGTTTTGGAGGAGCACAGCTCCTGAAGACCCCCAGCCCCTCGCTTCCCAAAGGTGCTCCCTCCTGTCTGTCCCCAGGACCTCAGGCCTGACTGTTAGAAGTCACTGTGGAGCCAGGCATGATGGCACATGCCAGTAATCCCAGCACTCAGGAGGCAGAGACAGGAGGATTGCAGGTTTGAGGCTAGCCTCAGCCAGTTAGCAAGACCCTCAGCAATTTAGCAAAACTGTCTTTCAAAATAAAATAGGGCTGGGGATGTAGCCCGGAGGTAGAAGGCCCTGGGTTTAATCCCCAGTACCCCCAAGAAAAGGAAGTCACTGTGGAGACTTGTCCCCCAGGATCGAAAGCAAGCTCAGTGGCTCTGTGGGGTGCAAATGCACATTTGTGGGTGCCTCTGCAGCAGATGGGCCTTTTTCCCCTTCAGATGCTGACAGGGAGCCCCACACAGACAGACGCCCCCTTGCCACCCACTCGTACTTACCACAGCGGGCGAGCTTGATGGGCCTTTCGCAGGAGTTCACTTTAGATCCAGGAGGTGGCCAGGAGCCCAAGCCAGGCAGGCAGCTCCCTGGAGCCTCAGCACAGCACAGAGTGGGGAGGAAGCCCATCTCCGGCCGCCTTGCTCCTCCCCGGCTAAAGCATATCTGTTGGAGTTCAGGCCAGGACCCTGCATGGCCTCCTGAGCCCCCAGCAAGTGGGGACAGTGTCAGAGTCTTGGATGGCTGAGCTTTGGGGAAACTAGAGATTAAGCCTAGAAAGATAGTTTTCTCTACTGAAGGATACCTCAGCGCCGTGACATAATGTGCATGGGGACCTTCATCAAGGGGTGAAGGGCCCCAGGAGTCCAGACCCTGGCCCTGCAAGCCCTTCATTTCCTGCCATCTGTCAGCATCCATAGGAGATTCAGGACCCTGTGGATTCCCAGGCCCTCAGTGCTCATGGAACCTGCACATGTGCTCCCGTCTACTGGTCTCTGGATGGCAGACAGTACTAGCTCAGTGTAAATGTGAGGTACACAGTCCTCATGCTGTGCTGTTAGGAAAGCCGGACCACAAAGACCAGCCGCGCATGTCAGTGCTTCTTAGCTGGGGCTGCTGGGTGATCTCTGGGGACGTTTGCTTTCCTCCCATCATGACTGGCGTCTCAGTGGTTGAGGCCAGGAGCCCTGCTCAACACTCCAGTGTGCACAGGACTGCCCATGACCAGGAAGGACCCCAGGGCTGGGGTGCGGTTCAGTGCAAAGCACCTGCCTGGCATGGTGAGGACTGGTTCCATCCCCAGTACCTCAGAAAAAGGAAAAGAAGTAGCTGGGTGTGGTGGTGCATGCTTGTAATCCCAGTACTTGGGAGGCTGAGACAGGAGGATCCGGGTTCACGGCCAGCCTCAGCTACTTAGTGAGGCCCTCTGCAACTTAGTGAGACCCTGTTTCAAAATAAAGAATAAAAAATAGGGCTGGGGGTGTAACCCAGAGGTAGAATGCCCCTGGGTTCAATCCCCGGTACTGCAAAAAAAAAAAAGGAAAAGAAGTTCCCGCTCCCTCTGCCTCAGCGTCTCTGCTTAGACCATGCTGTGCTTAGCTGCCGCCCCCAGCCCTTTCCTCTACTGCTCCAACCCCGCAACGGGACCTTGACAAGGACCCTGCCACCTCCTCCTTGCTGTGACCTTGCATCCTCCCAGCCTCCCATACTTCTGTCTGACTCCATATTTCCATTCCTGTGTGTGAGTCCACCATGTCACCCCATGTGTTCCCCTTCCTCGGCCAGCTGAGCACCAGGCTCTGGGACCAGCTCCACCTCTTCCCCCTGGTCTGCTGGCCTCGGGCACCTGCCCTGCCCCACCCTCTCCCTGTCTCCTCTCCTGCCGTGGGAGGTGGGAGGGGGCATCCCGGTCCCTGGCTGAGGGGGAGTGTTCTCTGTCTCAGTCTGAGTGTTGGTTGCGGGGACCCTGCCCAGCTGCACGCTATGCACAAGCTCCGCAGTCCAGGGTGAAACAGCCGCCCTGTGAGACAGGAACCCTGATCCCTGCCCCAGTGTGGATGATGCTGAGTGACAGGAGCCAGGCACAAAAGGCCACGTGGTGTGTGACCCCATTGATACAAATCTACAGAGACAGGAAGTAGATCGGGCTGCTGGGGAGGGGATGGGGAGCAACTGCTGCTAGGGATGGGGTCTCCTTTTTGGGAGATGGAATATTCTGGAATAAGATACAGGCAGTGGTTGCACATCATGCTGAATTCTCCCCCCCCACACAAAATGCAGGAAGCAGGACATGGTGGCACACACCTGTGATCTCAGTACTCAGGAGGCTGAGACAGGAGGATCAAAGGTTCGAGGCCAGCCTCAGCAAGTTAGCAAGACCCTCAGCAACTTAGCAAAATGCTGTTTCAAAATAAGAAGGGATGGGGGTGTACTTTGGAGGTAAAACACCCCTAGGTTCAAGCCCCAGTTCCACAAAAAAAAAAAAAAAAAATGCAGGAGGATGTGTGAAGGTTACATGCAATTATTATTTCATGTCATATAAGAGACTGGAGCATCCCAGGATTTTGTATCCTAGGGGTATCTGGCACCAATCTCCTGTGGATATAGTGAGATGACTAAAGGAAAAAGAAGTTCTCTTTTTTTTTTTTGCAGTACTGGGGATTGAACCCAGGGGGCATTCTACCTCCGAGCTACACCCCCAGCCCTAGTTTTTATTCTTTATTTTGAAACAGGGTCTCACTAAGTTGCAGAGGGCCTCACTAAGTAGCTGAGGCTGGCTGTGAACCTGGATCCTCCAGTCTCAGCCTCCCAAGTACTGGGATTACAAGCGTGTGCCACCACACCCGGCTAGGAAAAAGAAGTTCTGCCAACTGGTTCTATCGTTTGTTGTGTGGTGGAGGTGGACCCAGAGCCTTGCACATGCCAGACAAGCACTCTCTACCACTGAGCTACACTTCCAACCCAATAACTGGCTTTTTTTTTTTTTTTTTTTTGCAGTACTGGGGATTGAACCCAGGGGCATTCTACCTCTGAGCTACACCCCCAGCCCTATTTTTTATTCTTTATTTTGAAACAGGGTCTCACTAAGTTGCGGAGAGCCTCACTAAGTAGCTGAGGCTGGCCGTGAACCCAGATCCTCCAATCTCAGCCTCCCAAGTACTGGGATTACAAGTGTGTGCCACCACGCCCGGCCTATTTTTTTTATTATTCTTTATTTTGAAACAGGGTCTCACTAAGTTGTGGATGGCCTCGCTAAGTAGCTGAGGCTGGCCGCAAACCTGCGATCCTCCTGTCTCAGCCTCCCAAGTACTGGGATTACAAGTGTGCGCCACCACACCGGCATAACTGACATTTTTAAAGTAGAAGACAGATGCAGCGGGTGAGCATGTGGTACGTGTTAGCAGCACACCTGCATTTCCTGGTTCCTATCCAGCCTCCAAGTGAGGGACTTATATCTGGCCCTGTGGACAAGGGCACAGTACCTAGAGGGAGGGTGGGGGCTCTGGCCAAGGCCCATGGAAATCCCGTCCCTGTGCTCTGAACCCTGCCTTTGTTCTCCACGTAGGCTTTCGGGAATGCCAAAACCGCCCACAACAACAACTCCAGTCGATTCGGGAAGTTCATCCAAGTCAACTATCTGGAGAGCGGCATTGTGAGAGGGTGAGTCCCAACATGCGGGAACCAGGGCCTGGCACACGCTGGGCAGGCACTGAGCTGCACCCCAGTGCAAAGCGTGATTGTCAGTCTTGGAGGTGAAGGTAAGCAATGTGTGTGAGGCCAGGGGTTCTCCTAGAATGGGTGTGAACAGCTGAAGGTGCTGGTGTGGGCATTTACCACCACCAGACAAGGACGGCCAGCCTGCTTCCTGGTGTTGGTGAGCTTGCTGATCCGGGAGGTTGGTGAGCTGGCTAATCCAGGAGGATGCATGAGGACTCTGGCATTGGCCAGATGTGTGTGCTTCAGCCAGAAAGAGGCACGGTGCTGGTGAGAGGGCAAGTGACTGGCAGTCCAGGGAGATGCGCGAGGGTGGGTGGGCGGAAGGAGGGATTTGTGAGTGGACATGTGCGTAGTCATAGGTAGGTGGGTGGGTGTGCGGGCAGATGGTTAGATTCATGGATGCATGCGTGGATGGATTTGTGGGGGGATGGATAGGAGGATAAATAGATTCATGGATTGAAGAATGGATTCATGAGTGGATGAATGGGTAGATTCATGGGTGGGTGGATAGATTCATAGATTAGTGAGTAGATTTATGGGTGGATGGATGGGTAGATTCAAGGATGGATGGATTCAGGTGGGTAGATGGATGGATGGATTCTTGGATACATGGATGAATGGATAGATTCATGGGTGGGTGGGTAGACAGATGAATTTATGGATAGATGGGTGGATTTGTCGGTGGGTAGGTAGGTAGATGGGTAGATTCAAGAATGGAGAGACTTGCTGGTGGATGGGTAGATTCATGGGTAAGTGTTGAATAAATGCTTAGATTCGTGGTAGATGAACGGATAGGTGGATTCATGGATGGACAGCCACGTTGTTCAATGGCTCCACTGATAGGTGGACAGGCGGTTTTGTGGACATGCACCTGGATGGCATGCCAGCAGGATCTGTTGCCCTGCTGCTCATGGCATCCTCTGCCAGCCACAGATACCGGTGTGAGGGTCTGCGGTGGCAGCGGGGTCCATCAGGGCTCCAGGATGTGGACTCTTCTGTCTGTCTGAACCCGATCAGCAGTCATTGCCCCGGACAGTTGGTCCTCAGGGCACAAGTGGGGGTATTCTCCCAGATTCCTTGGCCTCTGGCTCTCTTTTCCCACTGCCGAGGCTCACATGGGCAGTGATGAGGGTGGAGTGGGTCAGTGGCCCTCGGTGCACAGCTGGGTCTGCTCTGGCCCCTCCGAGCCTGGGGTTCTCCTGTGGCCTCAGCCACCACAAGGCCCCTCGGCTGTCACAGTGGGTGCTGCCACTGGGTGTATGTGCCCCTGTTTATCAGGGACCCCTGGAGCCCGTCCTCCAGCCTTTGCCGTCCTCCATGGAGACCCTAGCCTCTTTTCCCCTGCCCCCAAGATTTTGTATTAAACTCTATATTATGGAGGCTGGAATGTAGTTCAGTGGTTAGAGTTTGCCTGGCATGCACAAGGCCATGAGTTCCGTCCCCAGTACTGCAACAACAACAAAAAAATTTAAACTCAAAAGTGTATGGATTATTTATTTCTGGAATTTTCCATTTAGTATTCTCAGGTCTTGGTGATGGTGGGTAACAAAAACTGCAGGATGTGCAGTCGAGGATAAGGAGTGACTGCTGTGTGGTCATACCCCAGGTTCCAGTGGCACATCTTCTGAGGGCCTCACTGGACCCAGTGTACCAGCGGGGCATCCCTCAACCCAGGGGTCCTCCTCCCGGCCCTGCCTGTAACGTAGTCCTGGGCAGCTGGATCTCTAGACCAGCTTTTTTATTTTTTATTTTGAAACAGGGTCTTGCTAGGCTGTTGAGAGTCTTGCTATGTTGCTGAGGCTGGCCTCAAACCTATGAGCCTCCTTTCTCAGCCTCCCAAGTACTGGGATTACAAGCATGCACCACCATGCCTGTCTCTAGATCAGATTTTGAAAGCCCCGTCCATGGCTTGGGACTCAGGCAAGGAATTCCCACCCTGACCCACACGGGACAGCCAGAGGTAGCCCATCCTTGCCCCGGGAGGGTAGGCACTTCCTGTCCCGAGTGCTCTGTTCCAGTTCTGCTTTTGCCCGCTTTAGGGCGGGTGACATTTCTCGATGCCTTTTCCCTCTGAAGCCAAGGGTCAGCAGCAGTCCAAGCCTGCCTCCAGTTCCCCAGTGTGTAGGGTTTCATCTTCCTGTGTCTTCAAGACCCAGTGCAGGAGGAACCTTGGGTCCCTGAAGGGACAGGGACCTGGGAACTGAGAGAAAAGGGGCTGCAGGTGCTGGGAGACCACCCCATGGATATGGGGCCACCACCCTCCTCCACGCCAGGACACAGCCCTGGGAGTCAGCCCAGTGGAGAGTCAGACACAAGTGATTCCGGAACCAAGTACAGCCTCTCTGCCCAGGAAAATGAGCTGGGGGAGGAACCAGAGCTGAATGGCTACAGCTGGGGACTTAGATCCATCCCCAAGATAGCTCATTATGTATATGCAGATATACAAAAGTTTTTTTTAAAAATCCAAAATCTGGATTTTGGTTCCACATTTCAGATAAGGGTACGCCTGTACTAGCACTGAGACTGCGCAGCAGAGGCACCCCAGTTCCTACTCCAGCACCCCCACAGCCTTCAGTACCTGAGGCCCCCTATAATGCCACAAACCTCCCACGAGGCCTGCAAGAACTGAACTTGGAGGAAACACGTTAATTGTTTGGCACAAATGATCAGAACATCAGGCTGTGTGGATACAACCAAGTGTTGGGGGTGGACCAGAGTCTCCCTCTCTTCAAAAGACGCTGACAAGACAAACAAGGCCAGCCTCAGACCCAGAGAAATGGCTGTAAAGCATACATCCAGCGAAGAACTTGTGTCTAGATTATATTATAATATATATAGGGTTTTTTTTTTTTCACGGTCCTGGGGAGTGAACCCAGGGGCATTCTACCTCCGAGCTACACCTTCAGCCCTATTTTTTATTCTTTATTTTTGAAACAGGGTCTCACTAAGTTGCAGAGGGCTTCACTAAGAAGCTGAGGCTGGCCACGAACCTGGGATCCTCCTGTCTCAGCCTCCCAAGTACTGGGATAACAAGCATGCACCACCACACCCATCATGTCTAGAATATATAAAGAGCATTTATGGCTCAATAATAGTACCAAAAACCTGGTAAGAAAATGAAACAAAGACTTCAGCAGACACTTAATCAAAAAAGAGATATAGGGCTGGGATGTGGTTGAGTGGTTAGCGTTTGCCTGGTATGCACAGGCCCTGGGTTCCATCCCCAGCACCACAAAAAAAGAAGTTCGTGTCCAACTAGCACGTGAAAAGATGCTCAGCATCATAAGTCATCAGGGAAAGGCAAATTAAAACCATAGTGATGTGCCGCTTCACCTCATTAGGATGGCGAGAATCAAAAAACAGGGTAAGAAGCAGTGTGGGTGAGGACCTGGAGCAGCCGGAGCCACGTGCACTGCTGCTGGGAGTGTGGAAACCGCAGATGCCTCGGGGACATCGCAGCTTCTTAAAAAGTTGAGCAGAGACTTGCCATGTGACCAGCAAGTCCACTCCTGGGTGTCCGCCCAGGAGAAATGGAAACCTACATCCACACAGAGACCCATTGTACACAGATGTCCACAGCAGGAGTGTCCAGAATAGCTATAAACTGGAAACCGCAAATGTGCATCGCAGGTGGATGGACGAACAGGAGTGATCCATCTACACAGTGGAGTGTTATTCAACTGGAAAAAGTAAAGTTCTGATGGTCACGCGCCTATAATCTCAGCAACTCAGGAGGTTGAGGCAGGAGGATCGCAAGTTTGAGGCCAGCCTAGGCAAATTAGCAAGAGCCTTTCTCAAAATAAAAAAACAGAGCCAGGCGTGGTGGCGCACGCTTGTAATCCCAGCACTTGGGAGGCGGAGACCGGAGGATCCGGGTTCGCGGCCAGCCTCAGCTACTTAGTGAGGCCCTCC
>PVJS01012448.1:20034-43944 GCA_004027185.1 Glis glis
AAAAAATAGGGCTGGGTGTAGCTCGGAGGTAGAACGCCCCTGGGTTCAATCCCCAGTACCGCAAAAAAAAAAAATAAATAAATAAAAATAAAAGGAGTCGGGTATGGTGGCACACGCTTGTAATCCCAGTACTTGGGAGGCTGAGACAGGAGGATCCAGGTTCGTGGCCAGCTTCGTCTACTTAGTGAGGCCCTCTGCAACTTAGTGAGACCCTGGTTCAAAATAAAGAATAAAAAATAGGGCTGGGGATGTAGCTCGGAGGTAGAATGCCCCTGGGTTCAATCCCCAGCTCTGCAAAAAATAAAATAAATAAAATAAATTTAAAAAACAAAAAGGACTGGGGATGCAGCTCAGTGGTAGAATGCTTGGGTTCGATCCCCAGTACCTTGAAAAAGAAAAAAAGGGAGGAATGAAGTTCTGATAAATGTTACAGCATGGCTGAATCTCTGAATCACTGTGATGAATATGAGGAGCCAGACAAAGTGGACATACTGTGTGATCTATTTCTTTTAAATTCTACCAAAGGCAAACTAATCTATCATAGCAGAAAGTTCATCGGCAGCTGCTTGAAGGTGGGGGGATGGGGGAGAATGATGAGGGGCAAGGGAGACCTTTTGGGGTGATGGATATTTGTTATTTCAGTCCTGATAGTGGATCCCCAGGTGTTTATATGTGTCAAAATATCAAATTGTACACATTAATTATGTGCAGTTTGCTGGGAGTGGTGACACATGCCTGTAATCCCAGTATTTAGGAAACTGAGACAGGAGGATCACAGGTTTGAGGCCAGCCTCAGCAACCTAATGAGTCCCTGTTTCAAAACCAAAAATAAAATAGGGCTGGGGGTGTAGCTCGGAGGTAGAATGCCCCTGGGTTCAATCCTCAGCACCACAAAAAAAGAAAAAAAAAGGTTGACTTGGAGGTAGAACAGCCCTGGGTTCAGTGCCCAGTACCAAAAATAAAACAAAAGTATGTGCAGTTTATTGTGTATCAATAATCTGTGAAACTATCAAAATGTTATCTTACATTTAAATTTTCAACTGGAATCTATATAAGTAAATTAATAAAATTAAGTCATAAATATAAAAAAACTTTTTTGCAATTGGAAAATATGTCATTGCTGGAGAGATGGGGGCGCCCTTCACCTTGGAACAAGTGGGCACAGTGTCTCCTATCCCCACCCACCCGGGGGCGGGTCTCACACGATGCCAGTTGGTTTCCCTGTCCCTCCCCCAGATCTGCTCTGGGCATCAGAAGTACTCAGCCTGGGTTCCTCATTTTTATGGCTGGTAGGCGGAGGGCAGGTGACATTCATTGCATTTATTTATGTCACATCAAGGGAAGTTATTTACAGTTGACCATACCATGGTGGCAAATATGATACAAAGCTATAGTTTTTTTGTTTGTTTTATTTTGGGTTTTTGGTACTAGGGATGGAACCCAGAGACATTCTACCTCTGAGCTACACCCCCAGCCCTATTTTTTATTTTTATTTTGAAACAGGGTCTTTCTAGGTGGATGAGAGTCTTACTACTTGCTGAGGCTGTCCTCAAAGCTACGGTCCTCCTGTCTCCCCAGCCCTAGTTTGTTGTTGTTGTTGGTTGGTTGGTTGGTTTTGTATAGTACTGGGGATTGAACCCAGGGGCATTCTGCCTCTGAGCTACACCCCAGCCCATTTATTTATTTATTTATTTATTTATTTATTTATTTACTTATTTATTTTGGTATTGGGGATTGAACCCAGGGGCATTCTAACTCCAAGCTACACCCCCAGCCCTTTTTATTTTTTATGTTGAAATATGGTCTCACTAAGTTCCTAAGGCTGGTCTTGAACCTCCTGTCTCAGCCTCTCAAGTACTGGGATTACACACATGAGCCACCACACCCAGCTTCTGTTTTATTTTTATTTACTACGAATTGAACCCAGGGGCATTCTACCTCTGAGCTATACCTCCATCCCTATTTTTTTTTTTGGAAACAGTGTCTTCTTGCTAAGTTGCAGAGGGCCTCACTAAGTTGCTGAGGCTGACTGTGAACCTGCGATCCTCCCAAGTACTGGGATTATAGGCATGTGCCACCACACCCAATTAAAGGTATAGGTCTTGAAGAAAACCATGTTAAGGCTGGGGATATAGATCAGAGGCCCTGGGTTTAATTCCCAGGATGGGGGGGGTCAGGGAAGCAAGCATTAAAACAGTACTAAAATATGTAACATTTTAATTCCTTCTTTTTTCTTTTAATGACAGAGCTGTTGTCGAGAAATATCTGCTTGAAAAGTCCCGCCTGGTCTCTCAGGAGAAGGATGAGAGGTAAGGGGTAGTCCCTTGGGGTCTCTGAACACAGCTGCCAGACAGCCTCTGTCCCTACAAAGGAGACAAAGGTGCCGAGGTCCAAGGAACTTTAGGGGAAGCTGATCTCCTGGGAGCAGGGATATGCCCCAACCAACCTCCTCCCCAGGCCCACTGCCCCGGCTTCAAGTCCTGTCCCTCTCTAAGGGTTTTCCCCACCATAGGTATCAGAGGTCTGCCCAGAATGTGGCTAGAAGAAGAAGCATCTCAGCTGGGCTTGGTGGCGCTCACTTGTAATCCCAGGACTTGGGAGGCTGAGACAGGATTGCGGGTTTGTGCCCAGCCTCATCTACTTAGTGAGGCCCTCCGCAACTCAGTGAGAGCCTGTTTCAAAACAAAGAATAAAAATAAAGCTGAAAGTATAGCTCAGAGGTAGAACGCCCCTGCGTTCCATCCTCAGTACCCCCCAACACACACACACATGTGCATGCACTCGCACGCGCACACAAATACAAGCATCTCTGATTGCCAGGCGTAGTGGTGCACGCCTGTCATCCCAGCAACCAGGGAGACTGAGGCAGAAGATTCACAAGTTTGAGGCCAGCATAGGCAATTTGGCATGACCCTGTCTCATGGGAAGGGAAAGGAAGGGAAGGGAAGGAAAAATAAACATCTCTGTTTGACAAGTGAGCAGGACATATGCCAAATCCCCCACAAGCCCACTGAGTCAACAAGTTCAGTTTTCTTCTAAGATGTAATCAGAAAACCAGGCGTGGTGGCACACGCCTGTAATCCCATTACTTGGGAGGCTGAGACAGGAAGATCACAGGTTTGAGGACAACCTCAGCAAGTAGTGAGACTCTTGTCAATCTAACAAGACCATGTTTCAAAATAAAAGTAAAATGGAGCCGGGCGTGGTGGCGCAATCCCAGTACTTGGGAGGCAGAGACCAGAGGATCCAGGTTCGCGGCCAGCCTCAGCTACTTAGGCCCTCCACAACTTCGTGAGACCTGGTTTCAAAATAAAGTATAAAAAATAGGGCCGGGGGTGTAGCTCGGAGGTCAGACGCTCCTGGTTTCAACCCCTGGTACCAAAAAAAAAAAAAGTAAAATGGGCCTGGGGGTATAACTCAGAGGTAGAATGCCCCTGGTTTCAAGCTCTAGTACCAAAAAATAAAAATAAAATAAAATAATAAAGTGCTTCTTCCTCCCTAGTATGGTCTCCAAAGAAACATTAGTGGTTTGCAAAGGCAGCTTTGCTTGGCCTCCAAAAATGGCTTTTTCCCTCCCACTTTGACCCACAGGAACTACCACGTGTTTTATTATTTGCTACTCGGCGTCAGCGAGGAAGAGCGCCAAGAATTTCAGCTCAAGCAGCCTGAAGATTATTTCTACCTCAACCAGGTAAACAGCCATGAGCCCCAGCCACAAACACCACCTCTGTTCCCCCGGGCTGTTTACGAGCTGCCGGGAGGTCAGAGGCTGCCTTGGCCTGGAGGAGGCGGCATAAAGGAGTCCATTTATTCCCTGAGCCCTGGGCCCTGCCCATCAGCTCCAGCCAAAATCACTCCCGCACGCCGCTCTGCCAGCCCGGAAACACCCACGATGCTTGCACCCGCCGGGGTCTCTTTCAGCATAACTTGAAGATTGAAGATGGAGAAGACCTGAAGCATGACTTCGAGAGACTCAAGCAGGCGATGGAGATGGTGGGCTTCCTCCCTGCCACCAAGAAGCAGTAAGTGGGTGGGCTGGGCTGCCCCGGCCTTACAGAGGGCGCCCTCACCCGGCACTGAGATCTGACCCTCAACCCAGTAGAAAGCAGAACAGCCCATACCCGTGAGCACATGAAAGGGGTTCAGCCATTAGTCATTGGGAGATACCGATCAAAGCGAACGCGAATGTACTTCACACTACCAAAAATGGCTCAGAGGGTATATTTTTTAAGTTATTCATGTTTTAACACAGTGTAAGTTTTTTTTGGGGGGGAGGATAAAGGCTGGGGATATGGCTCAGGGTGTGGCTCATATACTTGCCTAGTATTCATGAGTTCCTGGGTTCTAACCCCAGCATCAAAAACATAATAAAATTAAAAAGGAAGTCAAAGCCGGGTGCAGTGGCTCATGCCTGTAATCCCAGTACTTGGGAGGCTAAAACAGTATGATCACAGGTTTGTGGCCAGCCTCAGCAACTTAGCAAGGCCCTTGGCAACTTAGTAAGATCCTGTTTCAAAATAAAAATAAGATAAAAAGGGCTGGGGGTGTAGCTGAGAGGAAGAATACCCCTGGGTTCAATACCTAGTACCATAAAATAAAAGGAAGTCAAAATAACCATCTATAAACTGGGCGTGGTGGCACATGCCTGTAATCCCAGTATTTGGGAGGCTGAGACAGGAAGATCACAGGTTCAGTGCCAACCTCAGTAACTTTGTGAGACCCTGTTTCCAAATAAAAAATAAAAATAGGGCTGGGGGTGTAGCTCAAAGGTAGAATGCCTCTGGGTTCAATCCCCAGTGCCACAAAAAAAATCTCACTACTTGCTAAGGCTGTCCTCAAACCTGCTATCCTCCTGTCTCAGCCTCCCAAGTACTAGGATTACAAGCGTGCGCCACCACACCCAGCGGAATGTAACTTTAAAGATTTTTTTTGCCAGGTGTGGTGGCACACACTTGTAATCCCAGTACTCAGAAGGCTGAGACAGGAGGATTGCAGGTTCGAGGCCAGCCTCAGCTACTTAGTGAGGCCCTGTTTCAAAATAAAGAATAAAAACTAGGGCTGGGGGTGTAGCTTGGAGGTGGAATGCCCCTGGGTTCAATCCCCAGTACCGAAAAAAAAAAGTCACATTCCACAGAGAGCGTCCTCAGCAGAGAGAGAACATGCTTTTCAGTCTCCACGTGTTCACACTGGCATTTGCTGGGTTTGGGAATTCAGCCTCGTGCCCTGGAAGATTCTCTTGCCTGACATGCGTAGAAGCTGCCCCAATATAAACTCTTTCTCTTTCCCAGGATTTTTTCCGTCCTCTCAGCCATCCTGTACCTGGGCAACGTCACGTACAAGAAGAGAGCCACAGGCCGTGACGAAGGCCTAGAGGTCGGGCCCCCTGAGGTGTTGGACACGCTGTCCCAACTCCTGAAGGTACGGCTGGCCACCTTCGTCCCTCGTCACACCGGCTTCCCGCCCTCAGCCTCAGTAGGGCAGTCAGGTCTGACTCAAGGCCGTGGCTACCTCTTAATGCAGGGGACAAGTGCCCAGCACTTCCTCCGTTAGCCAAGGTCTTGTATGCCAAGGCCCATGCGCCTGCTCCCTCCCTCGTCACCTCCTTGCTGTCCCTTCCTCGTTTCTGATGAGCTCCTTGGGCAGGGCCACCTCCCACTGCAGCCCTAGAAGCAGAGGCTCTTGAAAACCATAAGTGGCCAGGCGTGGTGGCGCACGCTTATAATCCCAGTACTGGGAGGCTGAGACAGGAGGATTGCAGGTTCGTGGCCAGCCTCAGCAACTTGTGAGGCCTTCCACAACCCAGTGAGACTGTTTCAAAATAAAGAATAAAGTAGGGCTGGGGGTATAGCTTGGAGGTAGAATGTCCCTGGGTTCAATCCCTAGTACCACAAAATAAATAAACAAACAAACCATAGGTAGAGCCAGGCATGGTGATGCACACTTGTAATCCCAGTACTTGGGAGGCCGGGACAGGAGGATCACAGATTCAAAGCCAGCCTCAGCAACTTAGGCCCTTCACAACTTAGTGAGACCCCGTTTCCAAATAAAAAATAAAGTTGGTCTGGGAGTGTATCCCGGGGGTAGAATGCCCCTGGATTCCATCCCCAGTATCACACACAAAAAACACCCATAGGTGGAAGCCAGGCATGGTGGCGCAATCCTTATAATCCCAGTACTTGGGAGGCTGAGACAGGAGGATCACAGATTTGAGGTCAGCCTTAGCAACTAAGACCCTGTTTCAAAATAAAATAGGGGTAGGGGTGTAGCTCAGAGGTAGAACCACCCCTGGGTTCAATCCCCAGTACCAAAAAAGAGAAAAAAGAAAAACCATAGCTTTCCAGGGCACAGCGGCCTTTCACTGTAGCCCCAGATACTCGGGAGGCTGAGACAGGAGGATCTCTGGAGCCCAGGAGTTCCAGGGCAGTCTGGGCAACACAGTGAGACCTTTTCTCAAAAACAAAACCACCAGAATAGTTGGCAATGCCATTTTCTCACCAGAGCTGCCACCTCCTCTCACTGATCTCAGCTGGGGACATGTCCACCCCGCAGGGGAGCTGGGCGAGGCCTGGAGACATTTTAGTTGTCAGACCTGGAGATTACTACTGGCATCTGGTGGGTGGGGATCAGGGATGCTGTTCAGCACCCCAAAGTGCACAGGATACCCCCCAAGGACAGAGAGTGCTCCAGACCCAAGTGTGAACTGTGGCGGGACAATTTTCTGTTTTCTACCATCTTTCTGTTTTCCCTTTTGTTTTTTGTGGTGCTAGGGATGGAATCAGAGTCTTGCACACGCTAGCCACACGCTCTACCACTGAGTTGCACCCCAGCCCTTTTTATTTTATTTTGAGACAGGGCCTCACTGAGTTGCCCAGGCTGACCTCAAACTTGGGAGCCTCCTGCTCAGCCTCCAAGTACTGGGCTTACAAGCGTGTGTATAAGGCCATGTATAGCTTTTCTTGAAAAAGGTGTCCTCGGGCCCCAGCTTTGCTTGAGTTCCAGGGATGTGTGTACCCCCTCTGGGAGATTAGGGGAAGCTTCTCCTGCCCCATTCCTACTACCGGTGAGCAGAGAGGCCAGCCTGGGGAGGGGCAAGTGTTTGGGATCTTTCGGTGAATTCCAAACCCTCAGCCAGGCCCCCGCACAAAGGGTGGGGACCGGCTGCATCAGGCACAGCTCTGCTTGCAGGTCACCAGGTACTACCTGGGCCAGCAGTGCAGAACCACACCCAGGCCTGTGCCAGCACACATGGGGCCAGCCTGCCGTGCTGTGTAAGAGCACAGAGCACACCAGGTCGGCAGCCTGAAGGCAGACCGCGGGGCCATCTCCCACCTTCCTCAGGCTGGCCTCCGTGGTGGGAGACCTGCCAGCCAAGCTCCTCACCTCCCTGTGCTTCCCTCCCTCCTTGACCTGCAAACAGGTGAAGCGAGAAATCCTGGTGGAGGTTCTGACCAAAAGAAAAACAGTGACTGTCAACGACAAGCTCATCCTGCCCTACAGTCTCAGCGAGGTGAGTGAGCCCTGGGCGCTCGGGGTGCTGGGCCCAAAACATGAGTGGAAGGGGCATTGGTAAGCCAGCATGGGTGCTTCTGTTCAGGTAGGGCTAAGCTAGGACCTGCAGTGTACCTGGGCCCCACATGCGCTCAGGGGGCCCAGACCAGCTCGCTGAAGTCGCTGCTTGCCTGCAGCAGGTGCTTGAAACTACAGGTTGTAGCAAATCCTACTTGGGCTTTGTTTTCCTATAAATACATACTTATGATAGAGCTCAAGAAATAAATTAGGCACAAATAGAGATCAACAACTAATAATAAAAGAGAACAGGTGCAGCCTGGCGCTGTGGCACACGCCTATAATCTTGGTACTTGGGAGACTGAGACCGGAGGATCATAGGTTGGAGGCCAGCCTCCGCAACTTAGTGAGACCCTCCGCAACTTAGACCCTGTTTCAAAATATAAAATAAAAAAGGGCTGATGTGGAGCTTGGAGATAGAATTCCCCTGGGTTGAATCCCCAGTACCAATAAATAAATATTTAAAAAAGAAAAGAAAACAAGCCGGGCGTGGTGGTGCACGCTTGTAATCCCAGTACTTGGGAGGTGGAGACCGGAGGATCCGGGTTCGCGGCCAGCCTCAGCTACTTAGTGAGGCCTCCGCAACTTCGTGAGACCCAGTTTCAAAATAAAGGATAAAAAATAGGGCCGGGGGTGTAGCTCGGAGGTAAAACGCCCCTGGGTTCAATCCCCAGTACCGCAAAAATAAATAAATAAACAAATAAAAGAAAAGAAAACAATTATAACAATACACTCTAGTAAAAATTACATGAATTTAGGGTGTCTCAAAACATCTTACTGTGCTAGGCATGGTGTCCCACATCTGTAATACCAGCAACTCAGGAGGTTGAGACAGGAGAACAGGTTCGAGGCTAGCCTGGGCAACTTAGTGAGACCCTGTTTCAAAATAAAAAATAAAAAGGTCTGGAGGTATAGCTCAGTGGTAGAGCCCCTGGGTTCAATCCCCAGTTCCACAAAGAAAAAAAAACAACTTAGCTTCATCTTTTCACTTAAAGGAAGCATTGTTGCGGCTTCTGTTTGTCCTATCTGAATCACCAGCATCATTGTTCTTACACTTCGGGGATATTACTAAGTAAAATAAGAGTTATTCATGAATGTTGCAACATCATTCTGATAACTGAGACAACAACTAAGTGACTACCCGGCAGGTAGCGTATACAGCATGGATACGCTGGGCACAGGGCTGATTCACATCCCAGGCAGGATGGAGTTGGACTGTGTCTGGTTACATCACGATACTCAGAATGGCATGCAATTTTAAACTTATGAATTGTGTATGCCTGGAATTTTCCACTGAATATTTTCAGACCATGCTTGACTACAGGTAACCAAAACCACAGCTAAGGGGGGGGGACTATTATACAAGCTACCCCCTCGGTGAGGCGCCCATCCCTCTGTCCACAGGCCATCACTGCCCGCGACTCCATGGCCAAGTCGCTGTACAGTGCCCTGTTCGACTGGATTGTGCTGCGGATCAACCACGCCCTCCTCAACAAGAAGGACATGGAAGAGGCCGTCTCGGTGAGTGGCCCTGTCTGAGCCCCCAGGCCAGGCAGGGAGAGGCCATACCCTCAGCAATAGACATCCTTGGTGGACAACCCTGGCCAGGGAACCTGACCTCCAGAGTCAGTGTTGGGCTAGAGGCTGGTTCTTCTAACGGGCAGGCCCAGTGAACAGGACAGGCCACACTACTTGAAGGGCCCAGGGCAGAATAAAAACACAGACCTTTGCCGGGCATGGTGGAGCACGCCTGTAATCCCAGTACTTGGGAGGCTGAGATAAGAGGATCACAGATTCGAGACCAGTCTCAGCAACTTAGCAAGACCCTGTTTCAAAAAAAAAAAAATAGGTTGGGGATGTAGCTCAGAGGTAGAGTGCCCCTGGGCTCAATCCCCCAGTACCACACACACGCAAAAAAAAAAAAAAAAAAAAAAAATATGGAGCCCTGGGCTGGGGTGAAGCTCAGTGGATAGCACTTGCCCAGTGTGTGCAAGACCCTCAGTTCCGTCTCCAGCCCTGCGGAAAAAAAGAAGACAAGAAGCACGGGTTCCCATTCAAAGCCACTGGTTGCAGCCAATGGGATGGTGCTCACCTGTTGTCCCAGCCACTCAGGCTGAGGCAGGAAGATCGCTTGTGCCTGGGAGTTTGAGGCCAGCCTGGGCAGCACAGTGAGACCCTGTCTAAAAAAAACAAGACACAAGTGATGAATGCTGTGTTGTGACCATAGAGTGTCCATCCAGACCTGGGGCTCTCGGCACTGCTGGGACAGCCAGCTCCCGCGGAGGCCCGCTGGTGATGACCGCACCTATCTCCCCAGTGCCTGTCCATCGGCGTCCTGGACATCTTTGGCTTTGAAGACTTTGAGAGGAACAGTTTTGAACAGTTCTGCATCAACTATGCCAATGAACAGCTCCAGTACTACTTTAACCAGCACATTTTCAAACTAGAGCAGGTAAGAAAAAAAAATCTTTGATTTTTTTTTTTTAATTTGGTGAAATACACATAACATAAAATTTATTGTTTGCTGGGCATGGTAGTGCAGGCCTATAATCCCAGTACTTGGGAGGGTGAGACAGGAGGATTGCAGGTTTAAAGCCATCCTCAGAAATTTAGTGAGACCCTGTATCAAAATAAAAAATGTTTAAAAAGGGCTGGGGGTGGGGGGAATGTAGCTCAGAGGTAGAATGCCCCTGGATTCAATCCCCAGTACTTAAAAAAAAAAAATCTGTCTACATTGTTTGGGGCTGGGAGTGCAGCTCAGTGAGTGGTGCTGGCCTAGCACACTTGAGGCCCTAGATTCTATCCCCAGCACCACAAAAAGAAAAGATTCTGGGTGTGGTGGCACGTGCCAGTAATCCCAGTACTTAGGAGACTGAGACAGGAGGATCCCAGGTTCAAGGCCAGCCTCAGCAATTTAGCAAGGCCCTCAGCAACGTAGCTAGACCCTGTTTTAAAATAAAAAATAAGCCAGGCATGGTGGTGCATGCTTGTAATCCCAGTACTTGGGAGGCTGAGACAGGAGGATCGCAGGCTCAAGGACAGCCTTAGAAAGTAGTGAGACTCTCATCAACCTAGCAAGACCCTGTTTCAAACATAAAAATAATAAGCCAGGTGTAGTGGCACACGCTTGTAATCCCAGTACTTGGGAGGCTGAGACCAGAGGATCCAAGTTCACGGCCAGCCTCAGCTACTTAGTGAGGCCCTCTGCAACTTAGTGAGACCCGTTTCAAAATAAAGAATAAAAAAAAATAGGACTGGGGGTGTAGCTCGGAGGTAGAATGCTCCTGGGTTCAGTCCCCAGTACCGCAAAAAATACATAAATAAATAAAAATAAATTAAGGCTTGGGAGTTTAGCTCAGAGGTAGAATGACCCTGGGTTCAAAATAAAGAATGAAATAGAGAAAGTCATGAAATTGCTGAGAGCCTCGCTAAGTTGCTGAGGCTGACTCAAACCTGCAATCCTCCTGTCTCGGCCTCCCAAGTATACTGGGATTACAGGTGTGTGCCACCACTCCCGGCTCAGACTCAGTTTTTTCTCTTCACACCTTGTCAACCTGTGAATGGTTATAGACACGGAACTGATGGATACAGAGGACCGGATACCTTTACTTTGTTGTGCAGCCGTTCCACCATCCATCTCCAAAACTTCCCCCTTCCCAAACTGAAACTCCGTCCCATTACACACAGCTTCCCAGCCCACTCTCAGTCCCTGGCGCCACCATTACACTTCCTGTCTCTGAATTTGACAACTCGAGGGACTTCATGTGAGTGGAATCCTGCAGTATTTGACTCTCGCTGGCTTATTTCACCCAGCATAGTGTCCTCGAGGTTCATCAATGTTGCAGTGTGTGTCAGAACTGCCTTCCTTTGTAAGGCTAAATAATATTCCGATGGATGGATGGATGGATGGATGGATGGATGGATGGATGGATGGGCGGATGGGTAGACGGACTGCACTGTATATCCCCATTTGCCCATTGAGTAGACACTTGGGTTACTTCTGTGTTTGGGCAATTGTGAATGATGCTGCTGTAAGCATGAGTGTACAGATATCTCCTTAAGACCCTGCTTTTAATTCTTTTGTGTGTATACCCAAAGTGGAACTTCTGGATCCTATGGTAATTCTGGTTTAGTATTTTGAGAAGTCGCCATGCTATCTTCCACAGCGGCTGTGCCACTTCACAAGGAGATAGAACTGTGTTGCCCTCCCAGCCCATGGAACGAGCTAGACCTGGAATCTCCCTCGGGGCCCAGGAGACTTGCAAACTTGCCCTAAAATTTTTCCCTGCCAAAAGGAAAGTTGAGAAAAATCCCACCCACCCCAGGATGAGCAAATGTCAGGGTGCTTTGAGGCATGGGTCATTTTTGGACCTACCATGACCAGACCTGAAAAGTCCTTTTAGTAGGAGAGAAACTCAGTTGCCTTACAATAAGGGTTTGATTTGTCAGTGATGGTGGTAATCTATCTTACACGTCTTCTCACTACTAACTAGTCAGCATCTTATTCATGTATTATCCTCCCTGTTCATAATTCTAATGTGGAGAAAAAACCTGGTGGATTTCTGTAAATGTTTAGCTGATTTTAGCATCAAGCCTTCTAGCTGTTGAGCACTTGGAATGTGTGTGGTCCAAACCGAGTTATACGAGAAGCATAAGATATACTCTAGACTATGAAGACTTACTGCAGGGGAAGAAAAAGAATACAAAATGCTTGATTTTTTATATATTGATTACTGCTGGCATGATCATATTTTGGATATATGGAATGTATTAATTTGTTTTCTGTTGCTATAACAAAATACCTGAGTCTGGGTCTTGTATAAAGAATAGAGGTAGGGCCAGGCATGGTGGTGCACACTTGTAATGCCAGTACTTCGGAGGCTGAGACAGGAGGATCACAGGTTCAAAGCCAGCCTCAGCAACTTAGTGAGGCTATCAGCAACTTCACGAGACCCTGTTTCCAAATAAAAAATAAGTAGATCAGGTGTGGTGGTGCACGCCTATAATCTTAGTACTTGGGAGGCTGAGACAGGAGGATCTCGGGTTCAGGGACAGCCTCAGTAACCTAATGAGACCATGTTTCTAAACAAAAAACAAGCTAGGCGTGGTGGCACATGCCTGTAATCCCAGTACTTGGGAGGCTGAGACCAGAGGATCTGGGTTCACGGCCAGCCTCAGCTACTTAGTGAGGCCCTCCGCAACTTAGTGAGACTCTGTTTCAAAATAAAGAATAAAAAAATAGGGCTGGGGGTGTAGCTCAGAGATAGAATGCCCCTGGGTTCAATCCCCAATACCACAAAAAAAAAAAAAAATCATGGTATCTGTGAAATAATTCACCTGCCCGTGCTCCCCCTCACCCTGTAGGAGGAGTACCAGGGGGAAGGCATAACGTGGCACAACATCGACTACACGGACAACGTGGGCTGCATCCAGCTCATCAGCAAGAAGCCCACCGGCCTCTTCTACCTGCTGGACGAGGAGAGCAAGTGAGTGTCCCGCGGGCGCTGAGCCAGGCCCCCAAATCCAGGCCGCCCCCGAACCTCCCAGTCCCACGCCTTCATTCAGCCGCAAACCCTGAGCTCACATTTGTTATGTGCTCGCTACAGAAACACCAGCGCTTGTGATTCATCTTTGTGCTCTGAAATGCACCCCCCACCCAGGAGTTCACAGTAAAGGGTTGTGGGCTTGTGTTCTCTAAACCGGGAACAGAGTTGGTACATTCTTGCTGAGAGCAGCACAGCAGTGCAGGCGGGGCCCAGGCACCCCGGACTGTGGCACTGCCAAGCCACGCACCCTCGTCCACAGGCACACTGGCAGTGATGGCTGGAAGGGTGTCTGTAAGGCACCTCCTTCTCGGTCATTAACGGCAGTCCCTGAAGTAGGTTAGCTGAGTTAGTTTCCTGTGGCCACCCACATGCACAACCAGGCCACTTAAAACAGCACTGGAGCGGGGCGTGGTGGTGCACGCCTGTAATCCCAGTACTTGGGAGGCTGAGACAGGAGGATTGCATGTTCAAGGATACCCTCAGCAAATAATATGACTGTCATTAACCTAGTGAGACCCTGTTTCAAAATAAAAATAAAATAGGGCTGGGAGTGTAGCTCAGAGGTAGAATGCCCCAGGTTCCATCCCCAGTGCCACAAAAAAATAAAAATAAAACAGCACTGGACTCTCTCCAGAAGTCCAGAGTAGAGTTGTCTAAGGACCACGGTCCCTGCATAGCTTCTGGGGAAGGACCCTACCTGCCTCTTCCAGCTTCTGGGGGGTCTGGAGTCCTCGGTTTATGGCTACATCCCTATAATCTCGGTGTGTGTGTGTGTGTGTGTGTGTGTGTGTGTGTGCGCGTGCGCGCGCTACTGGGGATTGAACCCAGGGGCATTCTACCTCTGAGCTATACCCCTATCCCCTTTTTACTTTCTGTTTTGAAATAGGGTCTTGCTAAGTTGCTGAGGCTGTCCTTGAACCTCCAATCCTCCTGTCTCAGCCTCCCAAGTGCTGGGATTACAGACATGTGCCACGAACACCCAGCTAATTTATTTATTTATTTATTTATTTATTTATTTATTTATTTATGTAATATTAGGGATTGAACCCAGAGGCACTCTACCACTGAGCTACACTCCCAGCCCTTTTTATTTTTGTTTTGTTTTGTGGTACTGGGGATTGAACCCAGAGGTGTTCTACCTCCGAGTTACACCCCCAGCCCTATTTTATTTTTTTTATTTTGAGACAGGGTCTCACTAGGTTGATGAGAGTCTCACTACTTGCTGTGGCTGTCCTTGAACTTGCAATCCTCCTGTCTCAGCCTTCCCAAGTACTAGGATTACAGGCACACGCCACCACACCTGGCCCCTTTTTTATCTTTTGAGACAAGCTCTCCCTAAGTTGCCCAGGCTGGCCTTGAACCTTGATCTCTCTGCCTCGTCCTCCTGAGCAGCTGGGATCATAAGTGTGCGCCGCAACACCTGGCTATGATAACTAAATGTTCTTTGGTTCCTCTCTCTCTGTGCCCTTCTCGTGGCCTGGAAACGATGTGTGTGTAGCGCAGACTCTCCTCTCGTGCCCCGCCCCCATTATACCCTGGAGCTCTGGTGTGGCCTTGGCCATGCACACCTGGCACGACCTGTATTTGTGGTGCAGCCAGGAACAGGCAGTGTGTGGCTACACCAATGACAGCATTTCCCTCCCAGGAGGCAGAAATCTCCAGTACAAGAAGTCCCTTATTCTGCCCTGGCACCCCAACCCCAGAGCAGAGCAGAGCCTGGCTCCATCCTGGCCCTGGCCTCTCCCTCCATCGGGATGTAGGGCCAGACCCCCCTCTGAGGCACATGTCCAGGTACAAGTGGACCTGAGACCTGAAGCACTGCTGGAGTCTGGGAGTGTTCTCAGGAGCTGGCCACAGTGGCCCTGCAGCCCCCAGAAAACAGCCCTGTGAGGGAGAAGAGAGTGGACTGCCCGGAGCCCAGCATAGGCTTTTTTCTGCTCTCCTCTCTCTGGTCCGCCTCCCCAGCAGGTTCGGTCGCAAATGCAGGTGGCAGGGTCACCGCAACCAACGCAGCGTGTGGCATGAAGCTGGCGGGTGCTCGTTCGCCCGTTCTGCTCCTTTCCTTGGTTTCCCTTCCCTCCTTCCACAGAGCCCTTTGCCAGTCCCCCCAGAGCACCCCGTGGCCCACCTGGCGGGGCCCCTGAAGGTTCTGCACTCTCTCCCCAGCTTCCCCCATGCCACAAGCCAGACCCTACTGGCCAAGTTCAAACAGCAGCATGAGGACAACAAGTACTTCCTGGGCACCCCGGTCATGGAGCCTGCCTTCATCATCCAGCACTTCGCAGGGAAAGTGAAGTATCAGATCAAGGTACTGTTGCCGGCCTGGCGGGCAGCCATGGATGGCCTTTACTGCGCCGGGTGCAGTAAAGCTTGACCCAGCCCATATCCCTGACCCCTCGAGTCAGGAATGGCAGTTCATGGTTGGGGTGGCCTTATCCCCACGCCAGCCCTTCCTGCCCCAGCCCCGGGACCTCGGGGGCGCACTTGGGTGACACCTGCATTCTCCCTGCAGGACTTCCGGGAGAAGAACATGGACTACATGCGGCCCGACATCGTGGCCCTCCTGCGGGGCAGTGACAGCTCCTATGTACGCCAACTCATTGGCATGGACCCTGTGGCTGTGTTCCGCTGGGCAGTGCTGCGGGCTGCCATCCGGGCCATGGCTGTGCTGCGGGAGGCCGGGCACCTGCGTGCTGAGAGGGCCGAGAAGGCCGCAGGTAGGAGCCCAGAGCCACCGCCCCGTCCGGGCACCAGCTCCTGCGGCATCACTGTCTCCTGCGGCATCACTGTCACGAGGGGGTGTGCAGAGTCCATGTCAGACTGAACAGTTCAGTAGCATTTAACAAATACAGTGTTTACAACCATCACCGCTAGCCAGCTCCGGAACGTGTTCATTACCCCAGTCAGCTGGCTCTGCTCTGACCTGGGGAGGGGGTGCAGCAGTGGACTGTAGAGACCCTATACTCTTTGCAGTCTGCCCTCAGCGTCCATGGGGGATGGATCCAGGACCCCCAGATACCAAAAACCATTACACTCAATCCCTTCTATAAAATGCTGTATTTGCATAGAACCTATGGGCATTCCCAGAGAGAGAGAGAGAGAGAGAGAGAGACTAGGGATTGAGCCCAGGGGCATTCTAACTCTGAGCTACACCCCTAGCCCTATTTTATTTTTTATTTTGCAACAGGATCTCACTAAGTTGCTGGGAGTCTCACTGAGTTGCTGACACTGGTTGCAAACATGCAATCCTCCTGTCTCAGCCTCCCAAGTAACAAGTTGCTTTTTAAGATGAATTTAAAAAGCTGGGTGTGGTGGCTCATGCCTATATTCCCAGTTTGTGGGAGGCTGAGACAGGAAGATTGCAGATTCAAGTCCAGCCTCAACAATTTGGTGATACCTTGTTTCAAAATTAAAAAATACAAAGGGCTGAGGGTATAGCTCAGAAATAGAATGTCCCAGCCGGGCATGGTGGCTCACACTTGTATTCCCAGTACTTGGGAGGCTGAGACCTGAGGATCCGGGTTTGTGGTCAGCCTCAGCTACTTAGTGAGGACCGCTGTAACTTAGTGAGACCCTGTTTCAAAATAAAGAATTTAAAAAAAAAGGGCTGGGGGAGTAGCTCCGAGGTAGAATGCCCCTGGGTTCAATCCCCAGTACTGCAAAAAAAAAAAAAAGAAATAGAATGTTCCTGGGTTCAGTCCCCACTGCCTCAAAAAAAAGAGAGAGAGATGAATTAAAGAGGGCTCAGGGCTGGGAGCTGGGCACAGTGGCACATGCCTGTAATCCCAGTACTTGGCAGACTGAGGAGGATCGCAGGTTCGAGGCCAGCCTCGGCAACTTAGGCCCTCAGCAACCTAGTGAGACCCTTTTCAAAACAAAATATAAGCCGGGCGTGGTGGCACACACTTGTAATCCCAGTACTTGGGAGGCTGAGACTGGAGGATCCAGGTTCATGGCCAGCCTCAACTACTTAGTGAGGACCTCCACAACTTAGTGAGACCCTGTTTCAAAATAAAGAATAAAAAATAGGGCCAGGATGTATCCCGGAGGTAGAATGCCCCTGGGTTCAATCTCCGGTAACACAAAAAAAATAAAAATTAAAAAGGGTTGGGGTGTAGCTCGGAGGTAGAATGCCCTTGAGTTCAATGCCCAGTACCACAAAAATATAAAAGTAAAATAGGAGTGGGGGTGTAGCTCGGAGGTAGAATGCTGCGGGTGCAGCTCAGTGGTAATGCAGGTGCTAAGTGTGCCAGAGGTCTTGGGTTCCATTCCCATCATCAAAAAGAGAAAAAACCAAATCCAGGTTAAAGAAATGAAGGTAGTCTCTGTGGAGAAGCCAGGAACCGCTGGGCTGTGGGAGACCGTCCCGTGGAACGTCTGCTCTTTGTCTCTAGCAGGTACAACCAGCCCTGGTGCCCAAAGTCACCCAGGAGAGCTGCCAAGAGGAGCCAGCACCCCATCAGAAAAGCTTTACCGGTGAGCAGGTCCTCGAGTTGTCCAATCAAAGTCCTTAGCAGCATCGCTGTGGGTGCAGTGGCAGCGTCTGTGGTCCCTGCTACTTGGAGGCTGAGGCTGGAGGATCGCCTGAGCCCGGGACAACATAGCGAGACCCCCATCTCAAAAAAGGTGTGGGGGGCTCCTTCAGCCAGACAAGGCGGGCAGGCAGGGTGTGCCGCGGCTCCCAGGAGGGCCACACGTGCAAAGGCCCCAGGGCACCCAGTCCCCAGCTTCCTTCTCCAGACTCACAAATTCCCAAGGAGGGAGTCCCTAAATTTTCAACTATGAAAAAGTCATTTCATTTTCAAGCCCTTTGGAACCGAAACCTCACCGGGCGATTCTTGAAAGTGTGTGAACAGAGGCAGAGCTGGCGCCTGCTGGCTGTGCAGTTTGGGTTAAGCACAGGGCACCCATCGTTCTTCCTGCTTTGTAGGAGGCAGGTTTTTAAATTGACTTTTTTCAGCCGGGCGCAGTGGTGCATGCCTGTTATCCCAGTACTTGGGTGGCTGAGAAAGGAGAGTTACAGATTCAAGGGCAGCCTCAGCAACTTAGCGAGGCCCTTGGCAATTTAGCAAGACCCTGTTTCAAAAGAAAAAAAAATAAAATAGGCCTGGGGGTATAGCTTAGAGTTAGAATGCCCCTGGGTTCAATCCCTCATACCAAAAAATAAATAAATAAATTGACTTTTTCAACCAAAAGTGAACAGAAGAAAGGAGAACATGCCCTCCATTGGCTCATGTGACTTTCTGGGGTCTTTTTGTTTTTGTTTCTTTTCCCTGAAGAGCGGCCCATGACCTGCATCCCCGGTGTCCTCCCCAGGGCCCTGGTCCTCTGGCCGAGAGTCCTGCCCCAGAGCACATTAAGTTTATACAGATTCTCCCTTGCAGCTGCTCAATGCTAGATTTCTCATTTGACTGCTCTGAGGAGTTCGATATTAACGCTTTTGAGGACATCTTTGCTTTCTATGAAAGCAAGAAGTAAGTAGAAGCGAGGGCCTTCGAACCTGAGCCCAGGGAGGCACACCAGCAGGAGCCGTCCCCCAGAGCTAGGAGAGTGGGGATCAGCGGCCCAGGGCGCACCAGGTTCTGCCAGGTCTAGGGAGGAGTGGGCGAAGCCGGGAGCCTCTCTCAGAGCAGAGGAGAACTGAGCCTCGGTTGTTTCTGCTCTGTGCCTCCCTGGAGGGCGAGGGAATGGAGGTAAGTGAGGCCGTGGGCACCTGGCATGGTGCATGGAACACAGATGGGGCTGCCGGTGGGTCCCCCAGGCCAGCTGAGCCCAAACATGCATTGAGAATAGGAATGAGCTCAGGGCACAGCTCCATGCCAGAGCTAGGCCCAGTGCCCCCAGCACCTGGACAGTAACCGCAACTGGAATGAGAGATGTTTAAGAAAGAAAAGGAATCTCACTTCCAGAAGTTCCATCAAAGACATTTGTCACTTAAGTGTTTGATGTTACTGGGATTTTTTTGTTTTGTTTTGTTTTTGTATGGTACTGGGGATTGAACGCATTCTACCTCCAAGCTACACCCCCAGCCCTCTTTTATTCTTTTTTTTTTTTTTTTGCGGTACCGGGGATTGAACCCAGGGCTGTTCTACCTCTGAGCTACACTCCCGGCCCTATTTTTTATCCTTTAATATGAAACCGGGTCTCACGAAGTTGCAGAGGGCCTCACTAAGTAGCTGAGGCTGGCCACGAACCCGATCCTTCGGTCTCCACCTCCCAAGTACTGGGATTACAAGCGTGCGCCACCATGCCCGGCTCCCCCCAGCCCTTTTTATTTTTTATTTTGAAGCAGAGTCTTGCTAGGTTGCTGAGAATCTCACTACTTGCTGAGGCTGTCCTTGAATCTGCAATCCTCCTGTCTCCGCCTCCCAAGTACTGGGATTACAGGTGTGCGCCACCACGCCCATCTACTGTTGATTTTTTATTCTCACCTCTTAGCCCCCCTTGTTCTCGCGCACAGGTACACAAGTCCAGGCCTACAGTGCATGCCCACTCACGGACCCACAGGCATGAAGGCAAACAGAGAAGATAGGTTTGAGCTCTGTGGGGGTCACTGTGCCCTGAGCTAGGTTCTCCATGCCTTGGCCTTGTGACAGACCATTCTCTGCACACTGGAGGGCGCTGAGCAGTGTCCCTGGCCACCAACTGCCAGAGGACCCCAGTACCTGCCCCCCAAGTCATGAACATCCTTGGGAAAGAGGCAGCATGGCCCCAGGGAGAACCACTGAGTCCATCTCCTGGCCCAACGATTCGAGTTCATCCCCCCAGAGGCCTTCGCAAAGCCAGCCAGGAGGGTGACGCACACCCACAGAATTATGGAGATGAGCTAATTGGCTCCTGTCACAGAGACCTTCTGGTCCACTCTCCCCAGCCCTGCACTGTCTCCTACAGATTCCAGCAGGCTGAGACAGGAGGATCGCACATTCAAGGCCAGCCTCAGCAGTGTAGCAAGACTCTTAGCAACCTAACGAGACCCTGTTTCAAAAACAAAAAATAAAAAGGACTGGGGCTATCCCAGTAACACAGACACACACGCGCGCACACACGCGCGTACACACGTTTCAATGATCCAAAGGCTGTGTTGCTAGTCCTGGGTGTGGGGACAGCGACATCTCCTAGCAAAGTCCCACTTCTTTTTTTTTTTTTTTTTTTTTTCAGTACTGGGGATTGAACCCAGGGGCATTCTACCTCCGCGCTACACCCCCAGTCCTATTTTTTATCCTTTATTGAAACCGGGTCTCACAAAGTTGCGGAGGGCCTCACTAAGTAGCTGAGGCTGGCCGCGAACCCGGATCCTCCGGTCTCCGCCTCCCAAGTACTGGGATTACAAGCATGCGCCACCACGCCCAGCAAAGTCCCACTTCTGATGACAGAAGCAGAGCAGTGTCCAGCCCAGCCTCCTCCCCACCCCCCAGCTGCATGTTTTGGATCTGGTGGCCTGGGGACCTCCCTGTGGGCACTGGGGACCTTGAGGTGGTGGTACATGGCTCTAACCCTGTCTTCTCTCTGTCACCGGGTTCCCCTCCTCCCCTCAGCGATTTGCATAACCAAATCATCAGGAGCATCAAAGGACTGCCCTGGCAGGGCGAGGACCCCCGAGGGCTACTGCAGTCCCTCAGTCGGCTCCAGAAACCCCGCGCCTTCGTCCTGTGAGTCCCCTACAAGTGCAGCCACTGACTGCCGCCCCTGCTGGGACCTGGCGGCCGCCGCAAACATTGCGCTGCCTGCGGGTCTGTTCTCACGCCAGCTGCTGCTCCCTGGCCTCAAATGCGCCTTCCCTGAGTTTGTGCTCTCCCTGCTCCAGGCAGGTCACAGGCCACGGGCCACGGGGCCGCTCCTCCCTGAGCGACTCACCTTCTGACCTGGGATGTGCCCCCGCCCGCCCTGGCTTGTAGAAAGAAGCTTGTTCCCACCTGCCTCCACCCTCTGAGCTTCAGAGAAGCCATTTCACCGGAGCCCTGACCCTGCCCCAGAACCACTGGAAGGGTCCAGAAGGCCCCCAAACCAGGCTTGGCTCCCGCTCAGCCACCACATGGCCCGAGTACTCTGGGCATCCAGCCTCCCTCCTAAAGCTGGTGACAGTTTTTAGGCCCACATTTCGTGAACCCGGTGCCAGGCAGGTGGCGGCCACAGCCAGCAAGACACCCATAGTGGCAGCATGGGACCCCAAGCTGCTCGGGGCACAGGCTGCCTGGGAGTGGTGCCCATGCCCACGGGGAGCCGGTGTCTTTTTTTCTCTTTTTCCTTTTTTGTGTGACAGTGTCTTGCTATGTTGCACAGGCTGGCTTCAAACAACTGGGCGCAAGCATTCCTCCTGCCTCAGCCTCCTGAGGAGCTGGGACCGCAGGTGTGCACTGTCGGGCCTGGCAAGAGTGAATTTTTAAATCCATTTTTGTGGTTCCTTGTTTTACCCAGGGGATTTCGATGAAACCTAACAACCTCATGGGCCTAGCATAATCCATAGGTACCACTCCATTAGCCAACATTAAAAAGGAGCTGAGCCCAGCATGGTGACCACGCCTGTCATCCCAGTGACCCACGAGACTGAAGCAGGAGGATCTCAAGTTCCAGCTTGGACAACTTAGCAAGACTGTGTCTCAAAATAAAAAGGCTAGGGGTGCAGCTCAGTGGTAGAGTGCTCCGGATTCAATCCCCAGTACTGCAAACAAATGAAATAGAAGGAGCCCACAGTTGTTTGCAGGGAGAGTCCTTGCCCTGCCAGCGTGGGTCTGCTTGACCTAATAGATGGGACTGGGTCACCTCGTCAGCCTCAAGGCCACATTCAGGGTCCTCGTTCTTAGCCAAGTGTGGTGGTGCACGCCTGTAATACCAGAACTTGGGAGGCTGAGACAGGAGGATTGCAGGTTTGAGGCCAGCCTTAGCAACTTAGTGAGACCCTGTTTCAAAACAAAACAAAACAAAAAAGGCTGAGGGTATAGCTAGGAGGTAGAACTATGTGCACTCCTCCACAACAGCCCCTGCATTGAGGCCTGTTCCACCCTGTAGATTGCCAGCCACCACTGGCAGGCAGCCCGGGCACAGCGCACAGGTGTGGCTGGCGCGTGCCTGTGGTCCTGAGGACGGCGGTGGCCCAGTTGCACTTGTGCCCTGCACCCGTGCTCCTCTCCCCCTCTCTCTGTCTCTCTCTGTCCCTTTCCCTCTCTCTCCTGATCTAACCTGCAAGGCGCGGCTTGCTGAACTAACCCAGATCCACACGCTGTGCTTCTTGTGTTCACAAAACCATTTTTAATATTTTGACAGGAAGAGTAAAGGTATCAAACAAAAGCAGACCATTCCAAAGGTAAAACCCGCGCGGTACGCTCAGATGTCTTGCCTATCTTTGCCTGTCCCCAGAGCGCCTGGCTCAGGACATTGATCGGGACAGGGGATGGGACAAAGAGGGTGCTCTTAACTCCCAGGGCTTCTTTGTTCCCTCCTTCCTCCCACCATCTGCCCACTCCCCCCAAAAAAATGTTCTCGGACTGGGGATGTGGCTCAGGGTTAGCGCTTGCCTCACGTGTGCAAAGCCTGGGCTCCAGCCTCAACACCGCAGAAAAAATAATCATTTTCCCATGGTGAAATGGATTGGAGGTATATCTACTGGGCTTTCCTAGAAGTAGAACTTGAGTTGGGATATCTGCACATTGGGGTACCAGGGGGGCACTCGGGGAGCGAGAGAGAAGCCAGGCTCAGCTTAGCTGAAGCTGGTCCTTGCTCTGACCCCACCGCAAGCCCTGGAGGGTTGATACTGCCAAGGAGCTCATCCCGCCCACACCAGTGGGGCCCTTCTCATTGCCCCAAGTTTGTCAGTCACGGCTACAGACCACTGCTGGGGGGGTGGACAAAGCAGCTCCCAAGAGCTCCATCTAGTTTCATGTATAGTCATCCCTGGTATCCATGGGGACAGTTCCAGTTACCAAAACCCACAGATGCCCAAGTCCCTTCTATAAAATGGTGCAGTAGGTTGGGCATGGTGTCGCACACCTGTAATCCCAGTACTTGGGAGACTAAGACAAGAGGATCACAGGTTCAAGGCCAGCCTCAGCAACTTACTGAGACCCTGTTTCAAACTTTAAAAACAGTAAAATAGGACTGGGGGTTAAGCTTGGAGGTAGAACACCCCTGGGTTCAATCCCTGGTACCACAAAAAAAAAAAAAAAGAAGAAGAAGCCGGGTGTGTTGGCGCACACCTGTAATCCCAGTACTTGGGAGGCTGAGACAGGAAGATTGCAGGTTTAAGGACAGCCTCAGCAAGTAGTGAGACTCTCATCAACCTAGCGAGACCCTTTTTCAAAACAAAACATGAAACAGTGCTGAGAGTGTAGCTCAGAGGTAGAATTCCTAGTACTACAAAAAAAGAAGCACAATATTTATGTAGGAACTATGCAAATCCTTCTGCAGACTTTAGGTCATCTGTACGTGCCTTCTAATACCCAATGCAATGTCAATGTCATGTAGATAGTTGTTACATTATATTGTTGAGGGTGCGTGACCAGACAAGTCTATACATGTTTACTACAGACATGATTTTTTAATGCACATTGAGCATCCCTTATTTGAAATTCTTGGTACCAAAAGCATCTCAGATTTCATTTTGGTTTTTTAAGGATTTTGGAATATTTGCATATAAATAATAAGATATCTTGGGGATAGGACCCAAGTCTAAATGTGAAACTCATTTGTGTTTCACACACCTTACCCATATAGCCTAAAGGTTTTGTGGGGGGTGGGTTGGTACTGGGGATTGAACCCAGGGGCATTCTACCTCCGAGCTACACCCCCAGCCCTATTTTTTATT
>PVJS01012449.1:0-43844 GCA_004027185.1 Glis glis
GGCGTTCTACCTCCGCGCTACACCCCCGGCCCTATTTTTTTTATACTTTATCTTGAAACAGGGTCTCACAAATTTGCGGAGGGCCTCACCAAGTATAGAGAGAGAGAGCCAAGGCTGGCCGCGAACCCTAGGCTGTCCGTGAACCCGGATCCTCCGGTCTCCACCTCCCAAAGTACTGGGATTACAAGCGTGCCCCACCACGCCCGGCCCGGCCCTAATTTTTATTCTTTATTTTGAAACAGGGTCTCACTAAGTTGCAGAGGGCCTCACTAAGTAACTGAGGCTGGCCACGAACCTGCAATCCTCCTGTCTCAGCCTCCCAAGTACTGGGATTACAAACATGCACCACCACCACATAAATAAATTACAACCAGGCAAATAAATAAATTAGAACCAGGGTTCAGTGGTAGCTCAGTGGTAAAGCACCCCTAAGCTCAATCCCCAGTACACAAAAACAAAACAACGCGACACTTATTTAGAAGGTTACCTCATGAAATAGCATCTTTGGACATGGAAAGATCCTCTCGCCTCCTGGTTACATAACCGTAAAGACATGTGCCTGGGACCCATGGGTATTGTTGCCTGGGCTGGTGAGAAACGGTTTGGGTAATTTTTCTTGCTTATTTTATCTCTTTTCCCTAGAACTTCAATGAATATTTCATACATTGGCCACATGACCCAGAGCTCCTTGGAGACCCATCACTATGTGGATTGTGGAGCAAATTTCACAGCTATTTAGCATCTGCTCTTGGGTTTCCCATGACAGCACGTGTAGAAGAGAACGCAGCACCCGTACCCAGGGCCCAAGTTTCAGACTGACCCCAGGTGGTATAAGTGGAGGAGGAGTTGGTTCTCTTAACCCCTAGCCAACACCCAAGTAGTTGGCACTCAATAAAATTTTGAAGAATTTAATTCAGACCTTTTTAGCTATTCTTGAGGCATTATAAGCTGAAATCATACCATGGCTCTAGGTTCTAAAAGCACAGAGTGATATGAAAGGTAGGACTATTGGTGCAGCTGCAGATGTGTAGGTTTCTCATCTGCACAGAAGTAGCAGCGGGAGAAGGACCACTGGAATACCCAAAAGAAGAGAGCACGGAGCCACTCCGTATGAGCATTTGTTTCGTCTGTTCTCAAATGCCTAGAGTTTAAGAAAGAGAGGAATGGTTGGATTTTTTTTCCTGTAGAAAGTTAACAGTTGTTTCTACCAAGAGTCTACATGAGGCTTGATTTACCCTTCGTTAATTGGCTGGAACATGGAGATTTGATAGAAAAATAAACCCTGCTTTTGATTCATCTGTGTCTCCTCTAATTGCCTGAATGCCTTCAGAGGCATCTCTGCAGGGACCATAGGATAGTTGCCTGCTAAGTGGGGTCAGCACAGGATGCACTGTGAGGAGGAAAGAGAAGGGGCCCCAACTGTATTCCTTATCCCCATAAGCTGCTCTATTGCTTTTCCAGAACAGAGCACACAGTGCCCCCTGGAGGTTGGAACAGTCAGGGCCGAGATGCCTGAGGAGTGAGAAACAGAGAAGTAACTCCCACTGCCCCTCCACGCCCCTCCATACACACTTAGCTTCAGTCCTTAAATAAAAGAACCTGGTTTGAGGTTGGAAATTTCTTCAACTGTCTCCACCCTCTCAGCCACTAATGCAATTTTTCATCTGCCAAATTGCGGGGGATCTAGTGGGAAGCTTGCATGGTCAGGGCCAGCTGAGGTGGGCTCCAGCTCCCCACAGCACAGAGGCCTCAGGAACCCTAACAGCAGCAACTGATGGCCCGGGTTGTGCATTAGGTTTTGTCCCCATTCCCTTAGTTTGATTTTCAATATTTGCTTCATGATCTTTTCACTCTTAATCCTCAAACTGAGGCTAAATTTCATGGCTATTTGGCAGACATTGACCATGATCTAGGGTTGAACACCAGAGTTGCAGTGTTAACTGGATATGGTGTAATGTGTGTGCATAGTTGTGACAGTGACAGATGGTGACGAAGGAACATCACTTGCACAGGAACAAACACACCATTTCTGAGAACAAACAGAACATGCCCTGAACTCATGAAAACGTTCACACTACATGAAGATGTTCACACTGCTGTATTTTCTCTTTGATTTTCCCATTTTCCAAATAGCCTCTGTAGCATATTCTCCATGTAATTTTGAAAAAGCTACTCATATTGGTACTTTAGTTTTGAATCATTTTTTATACCATGTTCCTCAATAACATTTCTTGTTAACTTAAAATCCAGTTTATATTTAAGTGAGAGCAATTAAAAATTTTAACACACAGCCATAAGTCTGGTCTCATACTGCAATGAATTCTCTTACCTACTTGTATTCTTAGTATCCCAAACTGTGCTTTGAGATAGCCTGCATAGTTTTATCATGGTATCTATCAACAAATGCCTAACATTTTATCTCAGTAAACCCAGATTAGAAAGAGGGAGTGGTTGGCTCAGGTGTCAGTATATCACTGCCCTGTTTCCAGGGGATTGAAGGTTGCCAAGAATGTGTCTTGGAGATAAGGCTTTATTGCAGATTGCTTCTCTGTAGCTTCTGCTCAGCCTGAACTGTGCCGCCTTTCTCAATCTCCACTTATACCATGTCACCTGATGAAAGAGAAATACCTACAGAAATCTCCATTTATTTGTATATTTACTCATTCCAAAAAAGTATTTGTTGAGCACCTGCTGTATGCCAAAGATTGCCATTTCTGATGCATTTTGTCCAGTTATAGCTGGAAGCCTACACAAGCCTTTTATGAACACCAGGCCCCCTATGGGCCACGGTTTGCCTCAACCTACTGTGGAGCCTTTGTTACCCTACAGCAAGACGCCCAGGATCTCTGGACCAACTATCCAAGGGATTGTAGCCCGAAATATGGAACAATTACTGAAAGAACCAGCCTATTGGTTAAAAGCTCTACATGAGTCAGTAAGGTCCCAGATTGCCTCCTATTAGGTCAGAATAATCCTTTTATGAGTAGAATTCCTTATTACCTTGTCAGCACACCTTTAAGATTTTGTGTTCCTTCACTCGTTTAGAAGGGGACACAATTTCAGAAGTTAACCCATGATTTACCTAGGATCCAAGGGGCTTGAGAGTCAGTCTTAATTGGAACTCAGGTCTGGCTCCTAGTTCAAAGCCTTTTGGTGTTAGACACTTCTATGGAGAGGAGGAAGCTCAACACAAGAAAAATAACCTGACAGAGCTCTCATGATCAGCAAGCCTGCTCTGTCTACTCAATGCTTTTTGCTCGAGAACTTACTTGACATGTCATTCTGACTGGAGAGAACTACCTTCCCTGGGGCATCTGGGGAATTAGCAATGTTCCTGGTGACTCTCACCTTCCCCTCTGGACAAGGGAGCAGCAGTAAGTGGCCCAGAGCTGCCCCTACCCTGACAGAGCATTGTGTGTAAACTGGACTCCTACAACCCAGCAGATGCAGGGCTCCCCACTCTCCTCCCCCCATGGAGAGCAGTTGCTGTTATTTCCAGGTTTTACTAGGTACCCAGGAAGTGGGTGGGCTTCTAGTCAGCAGCTGCATGTCCTGGGACATCTCTTGAAGAGGTCTCAGCTAGAAGTCACAATCTACTGCTGGGTGCCTGTAATCCCAGCACTTGGGAGGCTGAGACAGGAGGATTGCAGTTTGGAAGCCAGCCTCAGTAACTTAGTGAGACCGTCAGCAACTTGGATCCTGTTTCAAAATAAAAAGGGCTGGGGGCGTAGCTCGGAGGTATAACACCCCTGGGTTCAATCCCCAGTAATCCTCCTCCCCTCCAAAAAAAGAATAGATAGCTCTGATACTGCTGTGGGAAGTGGCCGGAGCAAGGAAGCAATATGGTCTCTTGAGTTGGACCGACAGGTTGGAATTGAATGCAGCTCTTCAGCTCCACCTATTGTCTACGGAAAAGTTTTCATAAGCATCCAATACCTCACCTGCCCTCCCTTGCCCTCACTCGTGCTCTTGGTAGGTGGAAGAGTTCTTTATTTGTAATTATGAGACAGCTATTCTGTGTTCTTAATTACCATGTTATTTTATTATTTTACTCCTTTATTTTGCCATGAGATAGTCCTGGTAAGATACACTTCATCCAACTAAGATTATGTCATAAATTGAGCAGTAATATAAATAAATCCAACAAAAATTATCTTTTATTTATTTTTGTTGTTTCTTCAGTTAAAAAACCTGCCAACCTTAAACTAGAGGAAGGAGGCATGTCTGGGAGAAAGGGAACGAGAAAGCCATGGCTCTGGTTTATCGACTGAGCCACATATCTTTTGAAATTTGTTTTTACAAAATATTGCTGTGTTGGATTCTGATAGGTTTCCGTCTTGGGTCGACTTCACATGTCACCACCACCATGGCCCTCTGGTGGAGAAGGGAATAGCTTGCTTGCTTCTGCGGTATATACCCAAGCAAGGGACGCCTGGTAGTAGGGGAAGAGGGAAGGCGGTCCATTTTATTTTTATTTTTATTTTATTTTTTATTTTTATTTTTTGCAGTCTGGTTGAGAAGTGGTCCATGGGAGCTTTAAGTGCAGGGAGTGAAGAATGGGGGCCAGAAGGAGGGGGTGGGAAGAGGAATGGGGTGGGCGGGGGGAGTGGCACTTCCATCTCTTCTTGACCTGCAAGTCTTACCCAAAGATGCGAATGTTCACCTAGACTGCTCACGTGCACATCACGGCCCCTGAGGGGTTCACCCTCCTGCCTCCCTTCCTCCTTTTCCACCCCACCTTCTCTCAGGAGTATCTCCCATCTCTCCCACCCAGCAGGATACGTCCCACCCTTGGTCCCACCCCCTAAGCTCCCGGTGCACCATGCCTCTCGCTGCAGACCTGTGTTCACCGATGCTCAAATTGTGCTCCCCAGGTCGTGGTGCTGTGGTTTGAGTATGAATAGTGTCCCTCAAAGTCCCATGTGTCCCTGGGCTTGGTCCCCAGGATGATGCTCTTAGGAGGAGGTGGAACCTTTGAGAGGCGGAGCCTCAAGGGAGACCCTTGGGCTCTCCTGGGTGTGCTCGCCGGAGGAATTGTGGGACCCCATCTCTTCTTTCACTCTCTGCCTCCTGGCTCACGATGTGAGCACTCACTCCTGCCATGCTGTGCTTCCCTCACCGGAGGCCCAAACCAATAGGGCTCTCTCATCTTGGACTGGAACCTCCAGAAACCATAGCCAAAATAAACCTCTTTACTTCAAAAGCAGCCTGTGTTAGGAATTTCATTGTAGTAATGCAAAACTAATATACATGGTCTCTGTTCCCAGTTCATCACTGGGTTCCATGCCGTGCCAAGTTTACAAGAGGCAAGTGTGTGTGTGTGTGTGTGTGTGTGTGTGTGTGTGTGAGGAAGCTAAACCAGGCAGTGTGGCTTCACGGTCCTCACTGTCAGCTGAAAAGTCAACAGAAGGCAGCCCGAGGATGACATTTGGGCATGCCTACGGAATAGAGGACTAACCGAACAAACAGAACAAAGCACGAGTCGATGTGTACTTTCCAATAATTTTTTGTTTTTATATCAATCGATGTTTTAAAAAATACAGAAGTGTTTGACACAGAATAGCACCATTGAGTAGGACACACAAAGTTCCTGCGCCAGGCACCTGCAGGGGGTTCTTCTTGCCAGGGCTGGGGGCAGTCACTTAGGGGCGTTTGACTCACACCAGTTAGTTTCCTGCTTCTGCCTTGACCCAAAGGTCTTACAGGAAGACAATAAATAAATAGAACACCGAGATTTTATTTTCAGTCTGCCAGTTCAGGTCTCTTAGAAAGAGAGGGAACAGTCCAAACTGTGAGAGAGTGGGTGAATGGACATCAGGTCAAGTCGGCCATTCAGTGCAGAATCCTAGAGTGACTGGGATTGGAAAGTACTTGGGTCCTTTGGGTTTGCAATGGATTGTGTTGTTTCTGGGTTTGGGTTTTTATAAGAAGCAGACAGGCCCCATGTCCACACCGAATTCCTGCTCGGGCCCGCCTATGTCCATGGGTGCAATGTCAATGATGGGGAGGCGCGAGGTCTTCTGTGACCGGTACTCGATGACAGTCTTGCCCCACTTACCGGTGTGTTTCTAGGGGGAAAGAGAGGAGACACTAGTCACTAGATGCCGCACGATCCAGTGCCAACTGCCCAGAACCCCCAAACTGAGCAACCACAAAGTGTGAACCACACTCAGGAGGCTCTCTAGACCTCTTCTTGGCTTATCCAACTCCTTTACACTTCAACTCCTGTCCTTAGCAGCAAATCCCTGCCCCCTCCTCCTGCCCACCCAGTCCCACAGTAGGCTCCTCACCTTTGACCCCCCTCTTCACTCTCTCTCAGAGGTATGCCCATACATGAGCACTTCTACAAAAGTCACTGAGCATGCCAGGAAGGGCCGTATTTCCCTTAAGCCAGGGAGTGGACAGGCTGGAAGAACAATACGTGCCTCTCCCTCACCTGTCACTCAGCTTATCTTCTCAGTATAACCCCTCAAACCCACACCTCTCATGGTCCCGTCATTTTAAGACCAGGACACCTGGCTTTAGGCCAACCCTCAGCTCCACCGCAACCAACGGCAGGCCCTGGGAGGCTCTTGGCTCTAGTGTCTCCAGCCAGTCCTGCTCACCGTGCAGCCGTCCTTCAGGACAGTGTACGTGAACCTGCTGTTGCCCTCAGCCCGGATCTCCACATCGTTGGAGCCCTGGATGAGCAAGGCCTTCTTAAGGTTGCCAGCTGCTTCGTCCAGGTAGGCGATGCTGTTCTTGCAATGGTAGGTGATGTTCTGGGAGCCCTCCGTTGACAGCAGGCGTAGGAAGGTCATCTGGACGTTGGCCGTGTTGGGAGCCAGGTTGTCATCTCCATAGCTGAACTGGGGAGAGAGCCAGGGTATGAAGCTCGGGGGCCGCAGAGGGGCCAGCTATTCAGGATTCAGCGGAGCTGATGGGGGTGTTGGGTGGGGAGCTGGGAGGATGTTTCCGCTTCCAGGAAATGAAGCAAGCTCTCTTCCAACTATAATTGGGGGAAAACACTCTTCTTCTCTCTTTCCTCTCAAGCCCAAAGGAAAACTGGTGGAGAATGTGGGAAGGTGCTGAAAACATCCAGGGAGAAAGAAAAGAAGGATGGAGGAGCCAGCTCAGGCCTAGAGCGCCCAGATACTCACGTGGAAGCCACCGTTGATGGTTTCTCCAAACCAGATGTGCTTCTTCTCCTTGCTCTTGCTGCTCCACCAGTTCTTTTTGGGCACGTTTGCTGGGCTGGGGTAGACGCAGGTCTCCCCGGTCTCCATGTTACAGAAAACCTTCATGGCGTCCAAGGTGCAGCCCTGGTTTGGATCAATCCAGTAGTCTCCTGCAGGGGAGGAGGCAGCTCCCCATCAGGCTCAGATTCAAATTCAAAGGCCCGAGAAGGCCAGGCTGATGGGGAGAGCAGAGGGTCTGCAGGGGAAGCAGGGCTGAGGAGGCTTATGTACGGCCCAAAGGGAGAGGAGACGGAGGACGCGGGGGGCAAGGAGACCTGAATGAGTGGCCTAGTGCTAAGAAGGGCACAAGCAGAAAGGTCAACAGCAGTGTCTGCCTGGCAGACATAATCCACCCTGAAGTCACTTCTGCCACGGTAGGACAGGTGCCAGGGTTGCTAATTTTCTGCTGTGAAATGGGAGAGCAACCATCTTCCAGAACCTTCCAGGCCTGGTTCTGCCTTGCACTGAGGGGCATGTCCTCCTTGCTACTGAAGGTGGCCATGCCCAGCTGGCTGCTTCCCCCCTCTCCTGGCAGGGACCCTGTCCTCGAGGCTCACCGCTCTTCCACTCAGGGTGGCAGAGTTTCAGGTCCCGGCAGGTGCGAGCAGGGTTCTTGCGGGAGCCCTCGGGGCTGCGGATGCTCTCGATCTGATTGTTGAGGGACTTGAGTGTGGCGTCCACCTCAGCGTCGTGCTGTCTCAGGGTACCAGCTGCCTGGTCAGCTCGCATGTACTGCAGGGGGTCAGGGCCCTTCTCTCTCTGGCCTAGGCCAGCAAAAGCGGACATGTCGATGCCAGGGCCAGGGGGACCTGGAGGGCCGGGGGGTCCAGGATTTCCAGGAGGACCCTGCAGCAGGGAACAGAGACATCAGCCAGGAACCATGAGAAGGAGCCCCTTCTGTGTCCATCCCCATCTGTTAGAATGTACTAGAATGTCCTCTTCCCAGTCCCATGGCAGGGGGCAGCAGGTCAGGACCAAGAAAACCATAGCACCTTCCCCATTTCCTCCTTAGCCCCTCTTCTGTTTCCCAGCTCCGATGGTGGGGAACCTCTGAGGGGACGTCAGGATGAAGGGCGCCTTCACCACTAACCACAGGCTGATGCCCCAAGAGAAACACTGAGCGCCAGAGAGATGCTGGGGACACTTCAGACGACAGGAAAGGGGTGGGAACTTACAGCGGGGCCAGTTTCGCCTGAGCGTCCACGGGGACCAGGAGGCCCGATGGGACCAGGGATTCCATTGGAACCATCTTTGCCAGAGGGACCGACGGGACCAGGTGGACCCTACAGGCCAGGAGAGAAGAGAAGGGGTAAGAAAAGAGTGACCCTCGCAGGGAAGGCCGGGGAGTGGCTGCAGCTGGCTAGGTGGCCATCCTGACGGCGTCAGCCACTCAGCCCTCATCCTTCACGTGGCTCAGCCATAGCACCCTACACAGGTCCCTGTTTGGCAAAGGACCAGCAGGTTAGCGCCGTGGCCTCCTGTTTGTAAGAACCTGACTGACAGCGAGAGCCGCCTCATGGCTGTCTCATGGCCACTATGAATTTGGGTTTTCTGTGACCAGTTATGCCAGGCTGGTCCAGTCCAAGGCTCCCTCCCAGAGGCAGCAATGGCCCCCCTCATTGGAACTCTGGCCAGGGCCCCGGCCCACCCCTGCAGGAGGGCTTGCTCCCTCCCCCAGCTCCATCTCACTTACTCTAGGGCCAGAAGGACCAGCAGGACCTGACGCACCTTGGTCTCCGGAAGGACCCTGTGTGGATGGAAGTGGCAAAGAGTGCAGGTCAGCACAGACATGTGTATATAACCACATCTCCCTCGGGAGGTAGGAACAGATGTGCGTCCCCCCATTCCCTTTCCACCTCCTCCTCCACCCCAGCAGAGCCCAGGGAGCTTCTGAGATCGACTCCAAGCAGTCCTAGAAGCCGGGGAAGCTCCTGTGGGCTCTGAGCAGTGGGAGGCCTTGGGCAGCCCCCAGCAGACAGTGACACTCACGGGAGGGCCGGGCAGTCCCTGCAGGCCAGTGAAGCCACGATGTCCCTTCAGTCCCCTCTCGCCAGGCTCTCCGGATTCTCCTTTGTCTCCCCGGGGGCCTTGTGGGCCCTGGACACAAGACAGACAGACACGGACTGGATCAGGTGGGGGCCAACAGAGCCCCAAACAAGCCAAAGAGTCCCAGGAACCGCAGGGTCCCTGCTGTCCTCTGGGCCCACCCCCACTGGGGACCCAGCACGGGATACTCACTGGGATTCCCCGGGCTCCAGCAGGTCCTGAGGGTCCCATGGGGCCTTGTGCACCCTGTGAGGAAAGAGAGCAGCGTCAAGGAAAGCCGGACAGGGACTGCCCTCCTCCACACCTGTCCCCAAGCTGGGTACCAAAGCTGCTGCCCCCATGGCCCTGAGACCCCCTAGATGCAGGGACAGCCTCCAGTCCCCCAGTACGGGGAGGGCAAATGTAGAAACGCTCGCTGTTCGCCCAAACACCCTGTTTACCACCAGCTTCTACCAAATTAAGGATACTCACAGCTTCTCCTCTGTCTCCCTGCTTGCCAGTTGGGCCGGCTGGGCCAGGAGAGCCAGGGGGCCCAGGGGCTCCAGGAGCACCCAGGGCACCAGTCTCACCACGATCACCCTGTCAGGAGAAAGGTCTCAGGCTCAAAGAACATTCCAGAAGAAGCAAGAGCAGAAGTTTCTTCCGGACTGAGACAAGGCTGATTCCAACCTTCCATCCAGGCCAACCTATGCGGTCTGAGTCACTGTCCTCCCTGTTCATCCCTCACAGGTACCAGATCCTCACCTTGACTCCAGCGGCACCATCTCTTCCAGGGGGTCCGTCGGCACCAGGGCTTCCCTGTGCAAAGGAAACAAGAATGCTGCTAGAGATGCTCCCTGCCCTGCTTCCCCTCGAAGCCCAGGCCCGTTCTCTTCTGCCTAACCGACACTTTGGAGCCAAAGCTTTGTCTCTGAGCTCCCGTCCTCCTTCCTCCCTGTAGCCCCAGCTCCTGGTCTCTGTCCGTCCTGTCTCCCTGCCCTGTCACCCTCCCATTGCATCAGGTTCTTGGACCTCTCAGCCCACCGTGCCATCCTCTTCTCCAGTGTCCCAGGACTCGGCTGGCCCAGCGCAGAGATGCGCTGGGCCCCTCTCCCTATCAGGGCCACGCAGGGAAGTCCCCCACTCACCTCTCGTCCAGGTTCACCTGCAGGACCAGTCAGACCAGGAGGCCCCACGGGGCCAGGAGGACCTCGGTCTCCGGATGCGCCAGGAGCACCCTGCTTGCCGGGCTCTCCCTGGAGGGACAGAATCAAGGACCATGAGCTCACATTCTAAGCATCGCTGCTCAGGGCCCCGCCGTCCCTTCAGAGGACAGGACTGATGCAGGGACGGTTCTGAGGGTGCGGTGTGGGCGGAAGCCTCAGGGCGACATTGTTTCTGCAGGGGCCAGGCCACCTGCATGCATCAAGGACACTAAGAACCTCAGGCTAGGCGGCACGGAGGAATGGCCGTCACTCACCGATGGGCCAGGCAGGCCGGGGAATCCTCTCTCACCACGCTGTCCAGGCAGACCAACAATACCCCTCTGACCAGCCAGACCCTGGGGACCTGGAGGACCATCGGCGCCCTAAGAGAGGACAGCAGGAGACGAGAACTGACCGAGGCTGGCCCCACGGGGCCAGGGCTCCTCTCACCCCAAGTTCAGCTCTCTGTGCAGCCCCCACTCCCTCCCGCCCTGTGCTTGGTGAGCTCGGGGACCCTGTGAGGGACTTACAGAGGGACCATCATCTCCAGGCTCTCCCTTCTCGCCAGGGGGTCCTGCGGGACCTTGGAGACCAGGATCACCAGCTCGGCCAGGGGCACCGTTGTCTCCTCGAGCACCTTTGGGACCATCTTTTCCAGAAGGACCAGGGGGACCGGGGGGTCCAGGGTTGCCCTAGGAAGAGCAAATGCAGGTGGTGAGAGGTCATCTCCCTTCCCACGGGCTGCCAAAGCAACTGTGGCCTCGGGGACAGAAGTACCCCTACACTAAGGGCAACTTGACACCTCCTGTCTACCTCGTTGACCTCCTCTCCCCTGTGAGCACTGTGGGCAGCCAGCACTGGCCCCACCAGCCCCTGCACACTTTGTCTTTTCCTGTCCATGTGGAAGCCCTCCGCTCATCCATTTCATCCTCAACTCCCCATTCCTCAAGGAGCCCATCGGGGCTCCCAACACCACTCCCTCAGCTCTTGACTTTGTGGAGCGGAGACACGGAGTGACTTTTCCTTCTTCCCTCGATGCAGCCCCCTAAGGGTCAGATCTAGAACTTGTGGGCTTCCTTAGCACAAAGCCAGGGGCACCAAGCTTGCTCAAGAAATGTGTTCTGGATGAAGGCATCTTTCATGCCAGCCCCTCCTGCCCACTGAGCTAGATGTCTGTGGGGACAGTGGGGAAGGCAGCATGGTCCCTCCCCCGCTCCCGGCTATCTACATGGGGACAATTAGCTTCTCTGAGAGAAGTGGGAGTGGGCAAAGAAGGATGGGGGCCAGCCCAGCATTCTCTAGACCCCTGTTGGGGACACCTGGCCAGGTGATTCCACACCCACCTGCCCTTCCCCTAAGCCCCCACCCCCATGCCGGGAGTAAGTAAATACCAGCCAGGAGCGACACTTACATTGGATCCTGGGGGTCCAACACGGCCAGCAGCTCCAGGGAATCCGGTGGCTCCCTGTGAGAGGAGGAGAGAGACCCTAAATACCTCAGGCCCTCAGGAGGGTCAAGAAACAAATAGGAAGGGTGGGGTGGGGTGTCTCAGAGGGAGGGGTGGGCAAAGGGCAAGGGGCAAGAGAGCAAAAGAGGGGAGCTAGGGAGGGAGAAAGGGTCTGGCTGGGCCTGGCCATAGACTCGGCCATGTGCTGCTGCTTGGCCACTTGCCCCGAGGGGCCATTAGCCCTTCAGGGAGCCAAGTGGCATGCCTAGGGCTGGGGACTCCGGGATCACTGCACTCGGCAGAGAGAGGGTCCTCCCTCCCACCTGGCTGTCAGATGGGTTTGGGCTGTGGCCTCAGCAGGACTGAGGAAGGAGGAACTGGGAGAGCCCGGCACCGCCCACCACAGGCACTCAGGCCAGGCCTTCTCTGTGAAGCAGGGGCGAGCATGAGGGGTGGCACTCACCGGGGGGCCTTGTGCACCTCGGGCTCCTTTAGGGCCAGTCACTCCAGTAGGACCCTGGGGAGGAGAGAAGGAAGCAATGAGGCCTGGAGGCTTGGGGAGGAAGGGGTGGGCTTTTTTTCTGAGTCCCAACATGGGACTCCTGAGGCCGAGGTTTTCAAAGAACAGCTTCCTGGCGCTATGCTCCCGGCCTGCAGGAGTGTCACGGGAGACCTGCCCATCCCGGACAACAGGAGACTTGAGGGGAAGCCCTCCAGACACCCATGGAGCCAGTCTCTTCCCAGGAAGCCCGTCCTGTCCTCTCGCCCTGGGAGACCATCAGCTTTGTCCTGGCTGTCTGTGGTAAGGGGTGACAGAGCCTGTACTTTGTGCCTGTCCCCTAGGACCCCACCCAAGTACCTCACACACCACACCCGAGACAGTGAAATCCCCTCCACGGACTGACAGGCTCCTCGCCATGCTCTGCGGGCCCAGGCCACCGGGGCTCTCCTCCTGCACCCAGCAGCCCTGCCTCATAGGCAATTCTGGGGGAGTCCAGCTTTACCCACCTGAGGCCCAGGAGCTCCAGAGGGGCCCTGAGGACCAGGGGCACCAGCGTCGCCTTTCTGTCCAGCCTCTCCTTGCTCACCCTTGGCACCAGGCTGGCCATCTGCGCCCTGTAATGGGAGGAGGGGCAAGCCAAGCAGCTGAGGTTCTGCCACAAGGGCTAGACACTGGGAGTGAGTGTGTGTGTGTGGGGGGGGGGGTGTGCATGCGCGTGCGCACACACAAGTACAGTCTGGACCTGAAAACTGGGTTTAAGACAGGATTGTTATGTTCACATGGAAGTGTGAAAGGAGAGGAGAGAATCCATTTCCTTCTTCCCTAAAGTCTACGCCTCCCTCCGCCCCCACAGGTGTAAGGCGCCCTCTGGTGCTGGGTGTGGAGCTGGCCAGCATGCAGAGGAGATACTCACGGGAGGTCCAGCAAATCCAGCAGGTCCGGGGGGCCCAGTCTCCCCGCGTTCACCCTGTGAGAGGAGGAGACCCAGAGAAGGTCAGGCCTTGCTGCCTACTTCTGTCCCCTCCTGAGAGCCCAGGGTCCTCTGCACAGCCCAACACAACCTAGTGGGTCCAGTCACCCCCATAGTGAAGGGAACTAAAGTGGTCTGGGTCCCAAAGGGACCAAGGACAGAAAACCTCTCTTGGTCAAAGGCCCTACACCCTCTGTCCCCACCCACATCCTGGGTCCATGCGACTTCTCCCTTCCCTTCCCATCTCTCCTCCACACCTAGACCCAAAGGGCCCAGAGGGAGGCACTGCAGGGCAGCTCAAAGGGCTTAAGGGAAGAGCCGGCTCCCTGGCTCCTGGGAGCAGGGGCAAGCCCAGCTCAGAGGAGTGGATACTCACCGGGGCGCCACGAGCACCAGCGCTTCCTGCAGGACCCGGAGGTCCAACTTCTCCCTATAGGGGAACCAGGATAAAGAGGTCGGGGGTCAGAGTGAGACCCTTCTAGAGCCCAGAGCATCCGGGAAGCCCTGCTGAGGGGAAGGGGACTCTGGGTCCCCAGCACACCCCAGCTTGTTTTCTCCTCTGTAGCCTCTGCAGGGCTTTGCCGAGGGCACTTTTACCCCTAGTCTAGCCGTTCCACCTGACATGGCCCAACAGCCAATGACTCTGCTGCTGCAAGGACCCCCGCCCCTCACGCCTGCAGTCCCGTGGGCAGGAGACAAGGAGGAGGCTTGCTGGGGAGGTGATACACAGCCAGGAAGGCCAGCCACGACGCACCTTCTCGCCATTTGCACCCGCCGGGCCAGGGGGGCCGATGGGACCAGTCAGACCCTGGGAGAGAGAAGGCATGGCTGAGGGAGGGTCCAACGCGTGGAGCTCCTTGGGAACTCTGAGGGGCACATCCAGCTGACTGTACCTTCCCAAGGCCCCCAGAGCTCCAGCTGTCCCCCCAGCTTTGACAGGGAAGGCCTGTAGTTTCCCAGTTCTCTCCCCACCCTCTCCCTTCCCTGAGGCTGGAGACACATGGGGTCCCCTGTACTTGTCCCCACCCCAGTCCCCAAGTCCCACAACCAGCATTCACTTACTCTTCCGCCATCCTTTCCAGGAGCCCCCTCGGGGCCTTTCTCACCAACATCACCCTGGGGAAGGAGAAAACCAGCCGCCTCAGGGGGGCACTCCAACACCCCTTTGCCAGCTTAGCCCCACCCTGCCTGGGGCTCCAGGGCTCGGTCCCTGCCCAAGAGGGACTTGCTGTCATTCCAGGGTATGTGACAAGGAGTAACAGGAGTGAGATGAGGATGGGGGAGAGGATGGCACAAAAGGGCAGGGAGCTTTGGAAGGGGGTCTCCAAGTTCCTCAAGAAGAAGTGACCAAGACTCTCGTCCCCAGGGGGACAGGGAGTGAGCGTGAGTGGCAGGGACATGGCCAAGTGGTGGCTTTGGGGAGAGGGACTTTTGACCCAGTACTTACCCTGTCTCCCTTGGGCCCAGCGATACCAGCTGCTCCCCGCTCACCAGGCATCCCCTGCAGACCTGGAGGGCCCTGAGCCCCGGGGGGGCCAACTGGACCAGATGCACCCTGGGGTGGAAGGCAAGAGGAGTCTGTGGTGGGCAGCACCTTCCCCAGGGCCCCAGAGAGGGCAGCCTGGGAACTAGCACCCCAAACCCCTCTTTCCTTTCCAGACCTTTCCAGCACCTTCTTCCACATATACCTCCTTCTACTCTTCATTGCTCCTGCGTCACTCCCCTTCTTCTCTACCCTCAGCGGGGTCTCCCCAGGCTCCCAGAAGACCCCTGCTGGAGTCAGCCTCACTTACTTTGGGACCATCAGTGCCAGGAGTTCCGGGGAGACCACGGGGACCCTGAAGGCCCTGGGCGCCAGGAGAGCCGCGTTCACCTGGGAAACCTCGTTCGCCCTGGGGCAGAGACCCGGAGGAACAATCAGGCAAGAGTGGGGAGGAGGCCAGGGAGAAGCAGGGGGTGGGAAGGGGAGTGGGACCTCAGGACCAGGCAGGCCGAGGTGCTGGGAGGCACTGGAAGAGCTGCACAGAGAGAGGCAAGCCCGAGGAGACCCCCACAATGATGGGCAGAATACTCACCCTGGGGCCCACAAGGCCAGGAGCTCCAGCTTCACCGGGAATACCCTGGAGAGCAGAGAAGGGTGTGAGAGCGCGAAGGCAGCACACTCTGGGCCCTCCCTGCCCTGGACACAGCCCCCACCCGACCCCAGGGGCTGAACAGCCTGCAGAGAGGGCTGAGGGCAGCCTGGAAACTGCCCCGGCCTCGCGAGACTCCCCGGGCCCTCTTGCCCTTGTCTCCTGAGCATCAGATAAACAGGTTACAGGTTCAAAAAGCCCTATACTCACCTGATCACCTGGTTTCCCACCTTCACCTGGGGGACCGGGAGGGCCGGGAAGTCCCTAGAGGCCCAAATGACACAGGTTAGCAAAGGCATGAGTTTACTGCCCCAGCCCTCCAGGGAGGCACAGCACAAGGCAGACCCAAAGGAGGAAGCAATGAGCGCCAGGGGTGCAGAGGAGCCCCAGTCCCCTGGCAGCCCATGAGGAGGAGCCTCCACCCACAGCCCCCCGCATGGGAAGGGGCTGGACAGAAAGCCTGGCACAGCCACTTACCTGGAACCCAGACGGCCCAGGAGCACCTTGCTCGCCTCGTTCACCGGCAGGTCCCTGCAGAGGAAGAGGAAGGTAAGCTGAGCGCCACAGGGGGCGGGGTCCTGCGCCATGAGCAGGGTGGGCAGGACCGACACCTGTCTGCACTGGCCAGCGATGCATGCATATGCACCTCACTCCCATCTACCCATACTCCTCTCCACCAGGGCGGGGTCTGTGTTGCCACCTGAGATACCTCCCCCATTCCTGTCTCAGCGTTGGGTGGGTCTGGTATACTGGTTCAGCTCCAACCCATGTCTGTCATCTCCATTACTGGATGTGTCTGAGGTTCCTCTGCCCCTACACACCCCTGCCCACAGGGACACCGGAGCGGCTGGGTAGGTACTCACAGCAGGGCCGGGGGGTCCTGCAGCACCAGTCTCCCCATCTTTGCCAGGAAGACCCTAGAGGACAGAGAAAAGGGCGATGTAAACACTTTCCTTCCGTTCCACAGCTCCCCCGGGCGGCAGATGCAGATGCACATTTTGGCCTAAGGTTTCTAGACCTCCATGATTCCCCAACTGAACTCCCTTTCCACCCCTCCCTGCCCGTCCTTCACTGGTTCCCACCCTTCCTCTGAGACTTTCTCCAATAGGGGAAGCCACCCCTCTCTCCCCAGATTGCTGACCACAGCAGCCAGAAGTCTTCTTGGGTGGATGGATCCCAAGGGCCCAGCCCCCATGGGCTCAGCCACAAAAATGAATTCATGCTAAGCAGAGGTCCCAAGACCACACCTAGGAAGGCCATCCCTGGACCCTGCAGGTGTCCAGCCAACACCCAGCCATGGACAGTGGGCAGGGATGCTTACTCTTAGACCAGGAGCTCCAGGCAGCCCCTTCTCACCAGCTTTACCAGCCTCACCCTGGAGGAAGGAGAGAACAGGGCCGTGAGGCAGAAGGTTGTGGAGGGAGTGGGGGTAGAGCAGGCTGGGGGTGCTAGGGCTGGGGGCCACGTCCTGATGAACAGCAGAGGAGAAAATCACGCATCAGCCCCTTCTCTTGTATTCAGAGGTAGCTGGGCCACCGGGCACAATGTCATGGCAGCGATGTTGTGAGGCTCTAAAGAGCCCTGGGTGTATCCCAGATCACATGAATCCCCACAGGACATGGACACATGGACACACACACACACACACACACACACACACACACACTGTTAACTCTGCTCAGGATCCAGCCCTTTCTCTGAGGTGCAAGGAGGGAGGTAACACCACAGGGAAGGAACTGGAGAAGCAAATTATTACTTACATTGGCACCTTTGGGGCCAGGGAAACCCATGACGCCAGGCTGCCCACGAGCCCCCTGAGGACCTGGAGGTCCAGGGCGACCATCTTCACCAGGGGCTCCCTGAAAGAGAGGATGCCACTCTCAGAACACAGACCCTCTGACCACATCTGTCCATCCGTACTACTAAGCACCTGCTGTGTGGCAGGTGCACACACCAGCAGCTGGGACCGACCAAGGCCGTGAGCGCAGCCCAGACGGCACACATGGGCCCATCTGCAGCAAGGTGCGGTGAGAGTACACGCTGGGCTGTGTCCTACCCACCGAGGAGAGGCCCAGATGCGTGAGGGATGGCATTGTAGGAGCTCAGAATGAGAGCCCAGGCCACCTGGCCCCTAAACCTGCATCTATCCCCTGCCCCAATTCTCAAATTTCAGTCCTGTAGGCTTCCTCCACCCAAACTCCCATCTCTCTCCCACCATCCCCCCAGGGACATCTTCCGCCCTCCCTACGGCCCCAGGTTGATGAACTTACCGAAGGGCCAACTTTGCCTTGAGGTCCAGCATCACCAGGGCGACCAGTGAGACCCTTTATTCAGGAGAGAAGAGGGTGGCATCAGGGGCAGGGAGGCACAGGGAAGAAGGTGAGAGGGTCTACTCAGAGTCTGAGGCCAAGGGCAACAAGCGACGCCCTCTCTTACCCGGGCTCCAGGAAGGCCAGGTTCTCCAGGACGGCCAGGGTCACCGTTGGCTCCCTTGGGGCCAGCAAGGCCACTGGGCCCTCGCTCTCCAGGGGCTCCCTACATCAGAGGAAACAGAGTCAGCGGATGCCTTGTAACCAGGGGTACAGGGAGAGGTCCAGCCCTTCTTTCCCCACTCACCTTGGGACCTGCCAGACCATCTTGACCTGGGAAACCACGGTTGCCAGGAGCACCCTGGGAAGAAACAGGAAGGAGGCAGTATGTGACAATGGTTCATAACACATCACCTGGAGAGAGCCCAGCCAGGCTCCGGGGGCCCATCCCACCAAACCACCAACCACAGCTTCTTTGAAGCAGTAGCTGTGGTCTGCAAGATTCTGAAAGGTTTTCTTTTCTTTTCTTTTGTACTGGGGACTGAACCCAGGGACATTCTACTGCTGAGCTTTTTTATTTTGAACCAGGGTTTCCTAAGTTGCTGAAGCTGGCCTTGAACCTATTATCCTCCTGTCTCAGCCTCCCAAGTACTGGGATTATAGACGTGTGCCACCGCACACAGCTTGATAGGTTAACTTCTTGGGCCTGTCCCCACCTTTCTAGAAAAGAGCTTGCTGTTTTGTGTCATCCTGAGGGTACAGGACACATAAGATAAGAATCCCCATCCCCCTGGTGGTGGATGGAGAAAAGAGGAGTATGCTATCTGCAATAGTTACAGGACTCCGCAAGTACAGCACCACAGGGCTGGGCCTGTGAGACGGGGTCTCCTTGTCCACTTACTCTTTCTCCAGGGGGACCAATGGGCCCAGCACCACCGGGCTCTCCACGGGCACCTCTTTTGCCTTCTTCACCAGCAGGACCAGGGGCTCCCTGGGGGCCAGCAGGACCCTGGGGACAATTGCAAAGAGAAACAGGGTGAGTCACTGGCCCAGCACATAGCGGAACTGGCTTGGCAATGTTTCAGAGATGGGGGACTTGGGGAGGAGGGCCCATCTGGGATCAGCCATGGAAGGGCAGAAGTGGCCCAGGGGAGGCAGATGGTGTAAAGTTGAAACTGTTGAAACTGGGGGCAGGAGCTGCATCAAGGCCCTCTCAGCCCCCTGGACCCCCTTTCTCCAGGCACAATGGGGGAGGGCCAGGTAGGGGGATGAGCTTCAAGGGCGGGGCGGTGGGGCTCAGGGAATGCTCTGTGCCCCAGGACAGCTGCAGGGATGACAGGGACCTATGGCAGATACTCACAGGTTCTCCCTTGGGGCCTTGTTCACCTTTGAAGCCAGCGATACCAGGTTCACCCTATGTGAAAGAGAGAGGCAGGCGCTCACACTGGGTTCTCTCCACAGGTCCTGCCCACCTCCAAAAACCCTACTAAAAGTGCCCTCAGAGGACACTGGCTCTGGGGTCTGAGCTCAGGGATGTACGCAGGACTTGGAGGTCACTTTGGGAACTTACCGCCTGACCTTTCGGCCCCAGGGGACCAGTTGCACCTTGCGGGCCAGGAGGACCACGGGGCCCAGGGAAGCCAGGAGCACCAGCAATGCCAGGAGCACCCTGTCAGCGTGAGCGGAAGAGAAGGTGTCAGGAAAGAGGAGTGGAGGAGGACAGAGCCCACCAGAAGCAGCAGCCCCCGGGCAGCACTTACAGCAGATCCTTTGGCTCCAGGGATGCCATCAGTGCCAGGGTTACCCTGCCAAGGAGACCATGTCATCGTGAAGAAACAGCCGAGACTGAACCCAAACCACCTCCCAGCGCTCCAGGCCCCGATCTGGGGCTGGGACAGGGGCGGGCCCCTGCGGGGTGTTCCAGGTGCTTGTTTCAAGGGAAAGGCTGGAGATGGAGGGAGACCTGTCTCGAGGTTAAGGGGCAGGCGTGGGGCCAGAATAAAGGTTTTGGTGATTGGGGCCTGCTCCCCTCAGAGGGACCCATGGAATCAGGAGTGCCAAGGTCACAGACCCCAGAACCTCCACGCCAGAGAGTAGGTGCACTTACAGAAGCACCGGCAGGCCCAGGGGAGCCGGGAGTGCCGGGTTCACCTCGAGGACCTTGAGCACCTTCAGGACCGCGGGCACCGGTGGGACCCGCCTCACCCTGGGAAGAGAGGAAAATGGAGGGTAAGAAGAGAGGACCCAGACCTGGAGGAGGGGCCAGAGGCAACTGAGGGCCACCTGTGCGCACGCACCCCTGCTAGTGAGCGCACACGTTCATACTTGTTCACATGTGGGCCTTGCTCATTTTTGTCCCCACCTGACTGAGCTTTATGACTTGATGACTCCCCACCCCTGCCTTCTCTACTTGTGTGTGTGTGTGTGTGTGTGTGTGTGTGTGTGTGGTACTAGAGGTGGAACCCAGGAGCCTTCTACCTCCAGGCTATACCCTCAGCCCTATTTTATTTCTTATTTGGAAACAGGGTCTCACTAAGTTGCAGAGGGCCTCACTAAGTTGCTGAGGCTGACTTCGAACCTGTGATCCTCCTGTCTCGGCCTCCCAAGTACTGGGATTACAAACATGCGCCACCACGCCTGGCTCCTTCTCTACTCGTCACCTTGCCTCTACATTAAATCCCCACCGAAATGCAAGTGCAATTCCGGAGCTGCCTGCTTAGTTATAGCAACAGGCAGCCTGCTCCATCTGCCAGCACCTATCAGAAAAGCCTGGGTGAGTGGATGTGCCATCTAGCACCACAGGATGAGGGGCAGATGTGCTAGATGGGCAGACACTGCTCTCTCCCACCTCCTCCTCTTTAACCCCAGCAGTGCTCTACCATTGAGCTACATCTCCAGGCCTTTCTTATTTTTAATTTTGAGACAGGGTCTTGCTAAGTTGCCCAGGCTGGCCTCAAACTCGTGATCCTCCAGCCTCAGCTTCCCTAGTAGCTGGGATTACAGGCCTGTGTCACTGTGCCTGCTCCACCCACTCTAATTTTTCGATTCCACAGGACAAAGGTGAATTCCCAGTCACCTGGCCTTTTGCTTTCTTGAGCACCCCAACTCAGAGTGCCGTTTAGCTCCTTCCTGGCTGCTGGGCAATCAGTTCTACCTGGGCTCTGGCCTCAGCTTGTTTGAAGTGCCAGAAAGCCGAGGCAGAAGCAAGCTGGGACAGGCGCCCACACTCTACTTTTCCCTGCTCTCGCTGCAGCCCCATTCTCCTTAGCCTCTAGCAGCCCCTCCCCTGCAAAATGGACTCTGCTTTTATTTTCATTTTTTTTCCCTGAAAGTTACAACTTGCTGAGATCTGGGCTCTCTGGGCAGGGCGTCCCTGGGGAAGGCTGCTGACCTGAAGAGAAGTCAGAGGCTCCTCAGGTTTCTTCTCAGAACATTCTTGCTTCACTTTTGTAATTATTATTTTCTAAAGGTCAGGGCCCCCTCACCTTCCCCGCTGTCCCTTTTCACAATGGGTCTCCTTCACCGGGCTCCCCGGGGCCTCAGACACTGTCTGGTTGCCATGGAAACCCCCAGGAGGGGAAAAGCAACCTGATGCCAGTGACACATGGAGACTCCTTATTCATTCCCAGGGACATTCACACTGGAATCACACTGGAATCCCTCCTGGCCCGTGGGGGCCTTTCCCTGGTCTGGCTGGCCTCCCGCTGGCCTCTATTAATCTTTGGAAAAACTCCATTAGTGTGGCTTGGAAGAGCCCTGCACCGCAGGTGGACCCTGTGCCCCCTTCCCCTGCCATTTCCCTCCAGCTTTCTCAGGGTCTGCCAAGCTTTTGGATCCCCTAGGCTTATCTTCTTTCCTTCCCTCCCTGTTCTTCTGCTCCCTCCCAGGATGCTGGTGTCTCCCCATCTTGTCTTCTGTCTGCCTCTCTCCACTCTGAAGTAACTGGATTTCCAGCCTCTATCACCCCAGCTCATTCTCCCGGCTGTGGACTCTGGAATCTCTGGGCTTATTCCTTGCCTGGATGGGGAACCGCAGTGAGTAAGATGGGGGAGACTACTCAGAAGGCAAGGGAGGTGTCCAGGGGCCCCTAGCGAGGGGAATAGGAAAGGGGAGCTTCTCTGCCCTCCACGACTCCCAGCTCAACCAGCAAGACACACACCTTGGCACCAGGAGCACCAGGGAAGCCAGGACCACCAGCGGGACCGACGGGACCCTGAAGAGAAGAAGGGGGTGGAGAGGTGAATGCATAATCAGCCGGGCAGATTCTCTCCGGCCCCCAGTGGGAGACACCCCCACCGCACACTCCTTTCCCCCTTTGTACTGATTTTGCTCTCAGTCCACTGTGGCTGAGAGACCCAGGAGAGAAATTGTCCCCATTGCCTTTGTCCCCAAGGAACTTAGGAAAGATGCTTTGCCTGGCTTCAGGAGGCAAAGCAAGTTTCTGACCATACACACGGGGAGAAGCAGACATTTCGTTGACCTCCCTTCTCAAAAAAGACTGCTGGCAGGGCGACTGGAAAAGGGACACCAGCGCGGACAGTCAGCATGCTCAAGGGACATTCCTCCTCCTCCTGCCTCCTTTCCCACAGAAGCCAGCTGCGGCCATGGTGGCACCAGGTCTAGCACAAACCCTACAGGCTTCATGGGGACAACCACAACCACCCTCTGGGGACGGAATGCACTTACCGGAGGCCCAGCAGGGCCTGGCTGGCCATCATTGCCTCGGGCACCCTGCATGCAAGTAAAAAGAAGCAGCCATTGTGAGAGCCACCCAGGGGTCCAGCTGTCCCCGCTCATAGCCCACCCCCCCAAATGCAAGGGACACTGTGCTGGGTGTCCCAGGGCTGAGCACAAGGTGTGAGCTGCAGGACAGGCTGCCACAGGAACCCCTCTGTGACATCTGCATCTGCAGGCATTCAGAGGGCAGCAATGGCTTTTTCTTCTGGTTAATGAAGCTTAGCTTAACAAACTAGCCCATCAGTTTTTTTGAATTTAATTTAATTTGTGTGTGTGTGTGTGTGTGTGTGTGTGTGTGTGTGTGGTGCTGGGGATTGAACCCAGGGGCATTCTACCTCCAAGTTACACCCCCAGTCCTATTTTATTTGTTGTTGTTGTTGTTTTTTTTACTTGGAAATAGGGTCTCGCTAAGTAGCTTAGCCTGGTCTCAAACCTGTGATCCTCCTGTCTCAGCCTCCCAAGTACTGGGATTACAAGTGTGTGCTACCACACCTGACTTCAGCCCATCATTTCTTAAACTTCAGTTCTGACCCCACCAATAGCCCTAACTTTAAGGCTGAGTTATCTTCTAGAGACTCAGTGAACTGGGTGGAGGAAAATGAAATAGCCAAGTAGCACCCTCAACTTGGTGCTTGCTGCCTGCAAGGCTTGGTTAACCTGCTTGGGTAAGGCTTGGTTAGGACTTCATTAAGGCCTCCTCTTGGTTAACTCCAGCGTTCCTTTGTGCTCTGGCCCCTCCCCCAGACAGCCCGCACTTAAGCAAAACAAAAACACTCAAAGGATCTCTGCCAGTGGCCCAGGAAGCAGCTCCCTGATGGGGACCGGGTACTAGTCACAGCCTGGAACCCTACCCAAGCTCCTGCTCCTGAGAAACTTGGCTTCTCAGTGCGATGCAAGGCAAAGCTGTGCTTGCACTTTGAGCATTTCCCAGGTTTGTGAACACCTCTCACTCCATCTCAAGGCCCCATGGGGTCCTGGGAGCTCTACCCTAACTCCAGGAGCCAGGCCCAGGACCACAAAGACCTCAGCCCCTCTCTTGAATTCCTTCCCTGCTGGCCACAGAGTAAGGTGCAGCCCTCATATCGGCTTCCCCACTGCCCCTCTTTTGAAGAAATCGCTGAGGAAAAGCCATCTGAAAGGAGATAACATTCCAACCAGACCTGCTTCTCAAATGCTCCCCGAAAATAGCAGCCTGTCACCCTGTCCCTGCCTCCCCCCATTCCCCCCTGAAGTACCAAAACAAACTACATAAGCTTATGAAACACACTAACCCAGGCTCAGTGTGTTTTGGTTTCTAGAGATATTGGTTTCTAGAGAACACTAGATATTAGCACATACATTCGCCAATATCGGTTTATCTAGAACACTAGGTATTAGTGCATACATTTGCCAATATCGGTTTATAGAGCACACTAGGACCTGGTCCTTGGCAGGGGACCTTTCCCTAGCTGAGTCCCGCTTGCCAGTCTCTGCCTCTCAGAAGCTGAAGGAGAAGGAAGCTGTGTAAGGAGTTCTTGATTTAAGACTCCATCTTCCTTCTGGCCATGGTCCATTTCTCCTGACCGAGACTCTCCAGACTGGCAGCCAAAGGGAAAGCAAGACAAGACTTAGCTGAAGAAACGTCAGAGGGGACACATGGCCTCAGGATTCCTGCAGCCCTTCCAGGCTAGCCTGGCTGCTTCAAAAACTACGTTCCTGCGGAAGCCCAAGGGCATCGGCCAGCGGAGAGCCCAGGGGTCAGCATGAGCGAAGGGGAGCTACCCTGCTGTCCTGAGAGGCTAGAGCTAGGCCAGCATGAGCAGGCTCTTCCAGCAGCAGGGCTAGGGGGAAGGCTTCATCTGGCCCAATGGAGGTAACTACAAGAGCCTGCCCACGTCTATGGCCTGCCTAACTCGGACCTTCTGGAAGTCCGGGCTCAGAAAACCACTGGGGAATCTCAGAGCAGAGGCCTAGGCAGCGGGAGGAGGGGCAAAGATGGGCTTAAAAACAAGTCAATCTTCTAAGCCAAGTCTTACACACACACTGCCATCCTGACTACTATGGGGACAAGAACCGGCAAAGAGAATAGAGGAGTGGGGCCCACTGTGCCCAGCGAGGGTGAGAACAATGGCAGGGGGTGCAACTCATCTTTACCCCTTCACGGGTGAGGCCACTGTGGCTCAGGGCCTTACTAAAAAGCCTCAAGCCAGGGTCTTGCTGGTCCATAGAAGCAGCAGTGCTTCATGGCAGGCCCGGTGACCTCTCAAACCCTCACACAACGTGACCCTGGGGCTAGGCACTTTGGCAGCTCTAGCTGATAATGGGGGGTGGGGGGAGTCAAGGCTGCTGGTTATTTCACTGATCTGCTGTTGAGGGAAATTTCTGCCAAACAGATACATTGTCTGGAAAGCAGCACTACTGAGCCAAGCGATTTATGTTGGCTAGACCTGCAAGAACCCAGGAAGAGGGGCCTCTGAGCTTGGGTGGTTTGAGTAGAAACCAACAGAAAGCATAATCTTTCTTAAACACGGCTTTCATCACATCACTCGCCTGACCAAGCACCCACAAGGCCTCTCTTTTGCTAAGGGATTCGGGCTAACTGCCTCCATCTGGGCCCTGAGCCCTCCACTGGCTGCCAAGCCCCCCACCCCTCATCATTTCCCACTTTCACTAGAGGCCAGCAGAGTCTGGGAGACTGCAAAGCACCATTTGTCTTAAACTATTTAACCTTTCTGTGTCTCAGTTTCCTCTTCAATAAAATGGGGGAGAAGAACAGAACCTATCTCACAGGCTATGGGGGAACATCAGATGAAATGAAGCACAGAAGGTATTAAACACAGGAAGTGCCTATGAGATGGGCTGCCGGCATCATACGACATCACTAGTGGCAGCATCAAGTGTAAAGGTCCAAGAGAGGATGCTACACTCTAGTACCTTTTCTAGGGCACCGTCATCTGAGCAACCAGTAACAGGAGCGTAGCGCGGCACTAGAGCTAGCTAAGTCTGTCTGTAAACTCCAACTAGATTATTTGGGGAAGGGTGTGGGCTGCAGAAGGGGTTACCTGAATAATCCAGACTGGTTAAGAGAGAACCCTGCTCTCACCAATCAACCCCCCCGCCCCCATGGCCGTCTCTGTGCTTCCACTGTGCAGGCCCAGCCTGGGATTTTTCATGGGAACACTCAGGGTGAATTCTTCAGGGATAATGATGCTCTCTATACCTTGCCAAGTTGTTTAGAGGATCAAGTGAAATAAATTCATGAATTCTAAAGTGCTAGGCACACGGTGACATTTGGCTTTGTTGATTACTCACCGCAGCTCCAGCGGGGCCAGTCCGTCCTCTCTCACCAGGCAGGCCGCGGGGACCCTAGAACACACACCAGAACGGCCCAAGGGTGAGTTGGCTTCACAGTGCTCTGTGTGATGACATCTACCTGCAGCGCCTGCCCATGCTCAGGAGGCAAAGGTGAGGAAATCCAGACTGTATTGTCTTCCTGTCTTCTGGGGCTCCCCAGAGCACACCTCAGGGTTTTCTGCCAGACAGAACCCACAAGTGCACCTGTTGCTACCTATGGGGAACCTTGTTACAGGCACTGCTTGCTTCTTACAACAGATGAGCTCCCCGAAATGTCAAGAATACACAAAATTTTAAAAATGGAAGCAATACTGAAAGTGTGTGTTCACAAGGCTGTTTCAAGGAAATGTGTGTAAAATCTTGAACAAACCATCTATCTATTACATGTTGCTTTTTGCTCATAATCGGATCAAATCTACAAAGTTGAGTATCTGCTCTGCACAAAGGGAGCCCTGTCTGACATGCAGCCCTCTGACGGGGTTAGGAGGGGTCTACAGAGTGTCCGGCGACCTTCCTGCCAGTAATGTCATCAGTGATGGTGAGGGCGACGCTCATACTCACCATTGGGCCCGGAGAACCATTCTCACCAGGGGAACCACTCTCACCCTGAAAAAGAGATGCGCAGGGTCAGTGTCTGGGACCCCAGCCTCTAGAGAACTCCCAAGAAAGCTGCTAAAAGGTCTGGTTGTCTCAGATAGCACGGATAGACTGCAGCTTTGGTTCTATGAGGGGCAATTCCCCAAGGATGCAGGCCCAGGTGCACCCAACCAATGGTACTCTGATGTCCTAACTCCTTGTTGTGGGCATCCCCTGCCCCTGTATGCTTCCCGGTCCCTTACCTTCACACCTGGAGCACCAGCTTCTCCCTTAGCACCATCTAGGCCTGGGTAACCCTAAGGAAGGAGAAAACATTCCATTACACTTCTGGGAACCCAAACAGGAAGGAATACACATACGCCCCCCAAGTACCTCCCAGGAAATCCCTTCCTTCCAACACCCTGGCCCATGATACTTACTCTGTGACCTTTGACACCAGGAAGGCCTGGAGTTCCTGGGAAGCCTCGAGCACCCTGCAATACAAAGGGAAGACAGACACTCAGGACAGAGACTATAACAGGTAAAGGCTGCCCTGGGCTGCTGAGGGCCTGCAGAGCCCGCTCATTTGAGTTGCCAGGGAGGAGCATGCGCCCCAGTACCTGGATAGTTTGTTCAGCAAGATCCAGAACCCCTGTGCCTCCCCCTATCTTGTGCTCACACAAACATGATCGCTCGCATAAAGGCCTGATGCACACAGGCACCACTAGTGCCTGGTTTTAGATGGTGCTAATTGCACTAGATGGTGCAAGGAGGAGACCCTAGGAAAGACGTTCAAGGCCAGGAGAGGTGGGGCTTTACCTGAGGGCCAGGAGGGCCTCTTTCACCAGACTTTCCAGGTTTCCCAGCTTCGCCCTGAATGGAGAGAGAGGTAGCTCATTTTCCCACCTGCTTACCATTTCACCCACCTCCCTCAGACTCCCCTGCCCCAGATGCCTTTCCTGGGTCATGGTTTACTCTTTCACAGGCTCCTGGGTCCTTGCCAGCCTCTGACTTCCCCCGGCAGGCTCTCTCTTCTCCCCTGGGCTCTGCTGACTGGGCTAGCACTCCCTAACCTCGAGAGACACTGCTGTCTAATGCTATGCATAAAAACAGCTTGAGAGAGCCCGCTCTCATCTCCTCACGTCGTTTGCATGCTTTGCAGACATCCTGACGCAGGCTGAGCTTTTTCTACCTTATTTACAATTGAGATAATGTTGGGGCGTTGAATAATTCTCTCTGTTCTTCTCTACATCTTTCTACCTCGTGTTTTTCCCCTCCTCTCATTTCTCCATTCCCCTTCCTGAGGCTAATGATGTTTTAATTATTTCCCTTCTTATTGGGTCCCAAACAGTCCCCAGGGAGCTTGTCAGCTAAGTGGCAAATGGGCATGCAAATGGTAGACAGAACTGGAGTTCAGGGCTGACCGGTCTTGTTCCTCAGGATGCCTCCACCCCAGGAACCTCCCCATCCCCACCCCACACTCATACCCTCTCCAGCCCTTTCAAAGGAGGCAGCTTCTCATCTGACTACTCAGGTATACTTACATCATCACCAGGTTTTCCAGGGGGCCCAGGAGGACCACGGGGACCCATGGGACCCTACAAACAAAGTAAGAGCATTTAAGAGATGGTTGGAGGGGAGACACCAATAGACAACACTCGGGGATGGTAGTTTTGAAGGCCAGTTCTCCCTAAAGGAAGAGAGGTTGGAAAGGTGCAGAGAAGATCACAGGAGGAAGCAGCAGACAGTGCAGGCTGGGGCAACCTCCAGGAAGGGGACTGGCAGGACAGAGTTCCTGGTGGTCTTGCCACATTTCTCTGCCAGAGTTCTTCCATGGCTAGAAAGCAACATCTTAATTTCCCTGGTGCCACTGTAGGAAAGAGCTGGCAGAGCCAGGAGGGGACAGTAGCTGGGGTCTGAGGGTCAATCATCAGAGGCTCCCCAGGAGAGGGGTGGGGCCCAGGTTGCTACTCACAGAGACACCAGGTTCGCCAGGTTCACCAGGGTTGCCTTGAAATCCTTGAGGGCCCTAAAAAAGAAAGTGAGGACACCAGGTTGACCCCCGCAAATTGTGTAAGATATCAGAGAGTTCGACAAGCAACCACAATGCCACCAAGGGGAAAAGACCCAATACTTACAGGAGCACCGGCAGGGCCCGGAGGTCCTCGAGGTCCCATGGGGCCCTGCATTGGAAGAGAAAATGAGAAGTTTACTGGACATGCTTCACCAGCGGCCTCCAGGGTGCCACCTTCTCCCGGCCAAAAGCCAGGACAAAGGACAAGAAGACACTCTTTGAGTAGGGGGCTTACAATGACTGCTCCCTCTCATTTCCCACTCCCCATGCAACCCTCCATTTTTATTTATAGGCACCATTTGGATAGAGAAGTTAGCCTTGCTTTCTTCTGGACGGCAGCCATGTTTACTAAATCTGAGTTTCATTTAGCGTGTGCCAAGTCAAAGCTTCAGGGCTAAGATTTCCTGCTGGAAGTCTTGTGGATGCTGAACAGTAGCTGCTGTCTGCATTCTTCAGTTCTTGTTCCAAGAGCAATAGCAACTGGCCTTCTAACACATCAGCTATATGCATCTCCCCATCCTCATTCTTCTTAGTCAATCCAGTGCCTCATTAAAACTGGCATCCATCGCCATTAAAAAACAAATGCTTTGGGCTAACTAAATGGGAGGTTACATAACTGTCAGAGAAGCGCTGCTGTACGCAATTATCTGCAAAGCAGAGGTTGTCAGGTTCTCTGCCTCTGCAAAGGGCCACCTCTTGCCATTTCGGCAGCAAAGAACTGGTATCTTTTCTTACCATTGGTCCTTGCATTACTCCCATCTGGGCGCCTCCAGACTTCTCATCAAATCCTCCAGCCATCTGGGCAGCAAAGTTCTGCAAATCAGCCCAACAACATTAGTAAATTGAGAGGCCCCAGGTTGTTCCTACTTGCTAGGAAGCTATATCTAGAGAGAAAGAAGTCTACTTGGATAATCTCTAACTGTTAGAAACTAATCAGGCATTGATCAGGATTACCACTGACTGATGCCTGCAAAATAGTTCTGGGAATGTGTTATTAAACAACAGTGGCAAAATCATTTTCCTGGAAGATGAAGGAATATCAGTTGCTTGCGTTTCATTTTATGGAATTATTTTTCTATGCTAATACATTGCATGCATTACTTAACACATACTGAGAAATATAACTAAAACATTGCTTTTAAAGGTGTTCTTTGTTCTCTAAAACTTTAATGCCCAGTGAAGAACTAAAATCAACAGTCTTAAAATGTTTCAGTAGGGGATGTAATAGGCATCTGGGAGCCCATTTAAGTTTAAGAATTTAAAACATAACAAACATCAAGATGGCAAACGTGCAAAAACTGAGCAATAATATAATTTGTTGATTGGTTTCATTCCATTTAGCCACACACCGTCACTCAGTGGTGCTCTTTCATGAGAATGAATAGATGCTTAGAATGTACTTGGCAAGGACCAAGAATAAATGTCTTCCAAGGACAGTGGTCACTCCTCTTCCAAAGAAATACAAGTACCCAGTCATTCTTTCCCCAACCCCCCTACCCCTACCCTTAAGAACAACCACATGGTTCAGATGCCAGGAAGCCAGGTAACTGAACACTTTCTTTACAGAAACCCAGTGAGTGAAAAGAGCCAGCCCTTAGCACCACAGCCTCAAGCCTAGTATGCGATTCCACTCAATTATAGGCTTGAGGGCAAAGCCATGAACAGGCTCTGTACACACGGCTGGCAGCTCTGGGAGCCAGCCAGGTAAGCGTAAGTAGCAATTTAGAAGCCACATTTCTGGAGGGATAGCCTGAAGAAAGGGGAAATAAGGATACTTACTCCACCGAGGCCAGAAGGACCAGGTGGGCCAGGAGGACCAGGGGGGCCAGGATTTCCAGGGGTCCCAGGCTCTCCATCTCTGCCACGAGGTCCAGGAGCACCCTTGGCAGAAAGACAAGGGCAGCAGTGTGAAGCAGTGCTCCTTAAAGAACCATCTGTTCACAGGCATCTCTTGAGGAGGTAGTCAGGCACATGGTGGGGCCTCCGGGGACCCCAGGCGTCTACAGAGGTTGAGCAGCATCGCCCTCTGTCTACTCACTTTTTCACCTTTGTCACCACGATCACCTCTGGGTCCTTGTTCACCTACAGGCCCCTGAAGGTGGAGATCACGGTGAGATAACAAGCCCAGAAGTCTGCATATCAGCAACTCTGACTCAGCAAGGGAGGGATGGAGGAAGGCCCTCTCCCCATCTTACCTGAGGCCCGGGAGGTCCTATGGGTCCTACAATCTGTGAGAGAGAGACGCACAGGATGGCCGGTTAGAGGAGGGCACAGGCAATGACCGTTTATAGAGTAGCAGGGGTACATCATGTGTGAATAATTCATACTTACATCCTTGATGTCTCCAGGTTCTCCTTTCTGTCCCTGAAACATGAAACATTCACAGGTTTAGGTTGAGTAAGCCCACAGAGCCCCAAGTACAAAACCCTGCCCAGAAGCCCCGGCGTTGAGGTGCTCTCTGATTTTGATGTCTAAAAAAGAATCGGGGCTGGAGGTATAGCTCAGTGGTAGAGCACTTGCCTAGTGTGCTTGAGGCCCTGGGTTAGACCCCTTGTACCACAAAGAAAAAAGGAAACAGTAAATAAATAACCACAGGCTAAATCGACATAGCATTGCTTCCGAAGAATGAAATATTAAAAAAAAAACTAAACTAAAAAAACCTCTTACCTTTAGTCCTGGTTGCCCTGCAAATGGAAAAAAATAGAGAAGGAGAAGGTAAGATTCATAAAATGGACAAACACCAGCCTTGTCATTCAAATGATTTTTAGGGGATCAAACAAAGAACACAAGGAAGGGAGGAGGCAGCTTCCCCTAACTCCACTGAACCCCTCTGTTGGGGTCTTAGGGTCACAGTGGCTGTAGGGTTGCTGAGGACATAGGAGGGATGGAGGTGCCCCAGATTTAGTACTCAAAAAGCAGGCAGCATGCAAAAGAATGGATGGAGGGCGGGACAAAGAGCAAACCAAGAGGGCAAGATGGAATCAGCTACCGAGAAAAAAAGCGCAGAAGATCCTTGCCCCCAGAGCGCCAGCAGCCCTTCCCGACCCCAGGCCCTCCCAGAAGAAGAATTAAGGACTTAGAAAGTCTTACATTAGAGCTGCATCTCCTTGACGTAAGCACAAAAAACAGCAGGACACAGAAGTTACCAAAAGCATCGCAGCCAGGGCCATTCCAAATCACAAGTCCCTCCCCACGCCCCCCCACCGCAGCAGCTAAATCCTACAGGCAAGCAACACTTCACTGGCATGGACCCTCTGAGATGATCCAGGAGTATGAACCATCCAAGGAGCCCATGGCGGGGAAGTGTCAAGGAAAGGCAACTTCTCACTCCCCTTTCAACTGTCCTCTCTATTGAACCGGAAGGGAATAGTGAGGGCCACCCATGAAACCAAGACATGTGTCACCAATCACCCTTCAGGTAGCCAGGACATCTGTTTGCGTGCAAGGAAGGGTCACTGCACACATCAGCATCCACCAGCAGTGGGCCTAGCTGGGAGTTAATACTACCTACCAGGGTACAGGTACACAGGGCTCTGTCTATCCCAGCCCCATCCCCACCCTTCACCATGGAACTCTAGAGCCCAGCCCCTCCTCCTGTCAGCTTTCTTCTTAATTGGTGGTCAAGTCTAAGGGAAGTAAGAGCAAAGAGGTGCCACCAATGTTCATACCTCAAAGAGGAGGGCTCCCCCTCTATCTCCCCACTCACTGAAGAGGCTTTGCCACACTGAGGACTATATGCTAGAGGTCTTCTAGGATGAAGACAAGGTGTGGGTAACAGAGGAGGAATTCACTCATGGTTTGCCCAGACAGAGCATTTGGTCTCCACTGTGGCTGTCAGAGATTATATCAGAGAGGATATTTTTGTGGAATCACCTCTGTATTCCAAAATGTCATTTCAACCATCAAGTGAGAAGTGGCCTTTCCTTTCTGCCCCAGCTGCTGGGGTCCCATGGATAACCAGCCCCTCTGCTTTGCAGAGATAACCAGTATCCATGGGGGCGGGGGTATTTGCTATGCCTGCAAGTAATTTATTTATGTTGGACAATAAATAAATAAATTACAACCACTGGCAGTGGCTCGGTCAGGTGGGCAGATGGGGCAGCACTCTCCGAAGGGGATCTCCGGGTTGACGCAGGGTAGTAGTTTCTCATCTTCACAGACTATATCTTCGCAGAGGACATGCCCAGCGTTACAGACACAGATATGGCAGGAATCCGGCTTCCATACATCCCTATCATCATACCTCTGCCCTTCATACAAACAGCTGCCAGCCTCCTCTGCAACAACTGGGGTGGGGAAAGCAGAGAGTTAAAGGCAGGAGGGGTGAGGAGCCAGAAGAGAAAGACAAAGAGGTTGTAGTCAACTCGACGTAATTCAAATGCTGAAGAATGAGCACTTGGGCCACACGAACAGAGTAAACTATTATTTTTCTAAGATATCATTCACTCTTCCGTGTATTCCACAAATATTTATTATGTGCCCTGCACTGTTCTAGCGAAATCCTGACCCAGCAATGAAGGTGACAGGGCTTACGGTACTACATCCTCTCCATCTATCCAGTATGGGGGAGACCTGGTGATGGGGAAGGGGTTGGAAGGCAAGTGGGAGGAGGAGATGAGACTCTCAACAGGATCCCAGGAAATTTAAAGGTAAAGGAGACAGGAAAACGGTGAAACGTCCTAGCCCAAGAGCAGAGAAGTCTTCTTTTTGTGTTCCTCAAGGATTTATGAGATTAGTTAAGTACAACTGACAGCTAAAATTCAGAGGGAATGTAAAAAATTGTACCCCCAAAAAATTAGAATCTTTGAACAACTAAGTTCCACAAAATGGATATATAAGGGGAGGAGGCACATCTCAGCCTCCCAAGTACTGGTAAATTCTTTAAACCATGTTAGGATTAGAACATGGTTAGGATTTCAGGAGGGGGGGTCAGGCCCAGTCAAACAACACACTTGGAGCCAGAGCAGGCTAACAAATGAGAGGCAAGCTGGGCCAAAGGACCCCCACATGCAAAGCCTTAATCCTCCCTAGAGGCCCTGACTCCATTTGAAGACAGCGCCCCAATTTGGGGGACAGGAGGCTGGGTTATGATTGGCCAGTCCAGGCTTGGCTTCCTCCAAGAATGCAGAGGAAGAATAGCTCGGACTGGTCTCTCTCCACCAGCGCCCTGCCGGCTGGAATTCCTGCTGCAAATGAAACCTGTGCTGACAGGAGCAGTCTTCAGAGCGCCAAGGGGTGAAGCGCCCGCACCACGTGCTAGGCAGCGCCCAGGGCTGTTTTTCTCATCAAAATCCCCAAAGCAATAGCAACACAGGGCATGAATAATAGGACCGGGCCACAAACGGCGGTGGTCGTGGAAAGAAACGGGCCTGCCCAGTGCTCTTTAAGAAGAGTGGAAAACCTAAAGATAAACGTTTTTCTTTTTTTTCTTTTCCACTAGAAGAAATCCATCTAGCCTTTAGGCAAGATGATTGCGGGGAAGGTGTGTGAGTGTGGGGGGGGGGGGCCTAGGAAAAATATCAAAGCTGCTGGGATGCACCCGCCTCTAAAATAGCTGGAGGTGTAGAATGCAGGCGACGGGAAAGGTGGAGGGGGAGGAAGGCGATGGTAACGGTGTCCAGTCTAGATTAATTAAGAGCCCACCCTTGTCCAAGAGGGCCAGGGAGGAAAGAGGGAAATGCCGGGAGAGGAGGGGGGTGCACGGCGCAAGCGGATCAGATTTCCCTAGGAAGGGCGGCCCCCCAGATGCGCGGGCGGGCGGCGCAGGGGCGGGCCGGGCAGCGCTGGGTGTGAGAGCCGCTGGCTAACTCTGTGGCTTCGGCTCGCCTGTAGACACTGGGAGAGTCCAAAGGGGGATTAAATGACTGCCCCAGAAAGGAGCCAGGACCGTAACCAGATCCCCTAGGTGTGGACAGAGGAGACCGGCACCACCGTAATTGCTGCACGAAAACGGCTGCAGATAGCATCCCGGCGCGCCCGATCCGGTTCCCCTCATTACCGCAGCGCCGCATAAGTGATTCTTTGTGGCAGGCCAATTAAAAAGCTACCTCTTTCGGGGAACTGTTTTTGCTTCGCCGCCGCTTCGAGCAGGGCTGGAGCCCGGGAGGTGGTGGCGGGCGGGCACAGGGGGGGCATTGTGGCAGAGGGGGCCGGGGAGTCCGGGGGAACCCACCGGACCTCGCTTCTCATGAATGGGGCTTTTCTCGGGCACATACAGAGCCCGATTCACAAGTCTCCGCGAGGAACCAGTTTAAATAAATATGGGCAGGGTTTCAGCCCCATCTGGAAGCCATCGCTGCCAATCTAACGCAAACAAGTCTCACAAAAGAGGATTGAGGTCTCTCCCCAGAGCCATGGGCACTTTTCGGAGGCCAGGGCTGGGAGATGCAGATGTGGGTCAAAGTCGCCGCCGCCAAGAAGTTTCTCAAACTCGCAGAAAGATGGGGAGGAGGAGCGTGGCGGACTCGAGGTGTCTGACATTCCTGACGTCCACGCAGACGGAGCCTTTCCCCAGGTCACATCTCAGGGTCCGCAGACCCGAATCGGAGCTGGGGGCGGGGTACGTGGATATAGGATGAGCCGGGGTGTAAGATCAGCGGCTCAGAGGCTGAATTACACCCCCCTTGGGAGGAGGACTGGAAAGTTTGGACCCAGAGAGCTGTGGAATTCACTCCCTGCAGGGAAAAAGGAGGCGGTGCGAGCGCTCGGCCACTTAAGCGAGCGCCTCTAACATCAGATGAGGAATCGGGGGATGATTTTAGTCACCCAGTTAATGCCTTTTGCGCAGTAAGGCGGGGGTCAGTAAAAAAGACAACTTTGTGGGTGCGTGCTTGCAAATTTAGGACAAAAAGAGTCTGAGCCCAGACCTCCTACAGACGCAGAGTATATTCCCTGCCCGTCTTGGAGCGGGACTCCTACTTAGCGCACTGCGGGGCATCGCGGCCCGTCTCCCCTGCCCCCGGCTCCGGGCTGCGCCGCGGACTCCAGCCCTGCCCCCGCCCGAGTCAGTCACGCTAATAATGAACGGAAAGTCCGCCTGGGCCCACAGCCTTCCAGCCCGTCTCTGGCGACAGCCTGGTGGCAAGCGAAGGCGCAGAGCGCCTCGAAGGCAGAGGGACTTTGATCCCCCCTTTAAAAAAAAAAAAAGTTTCACCTGCGATTGATTTACAATCTGTAACATACAAAGACAGGGCTGGAATCCCAGTGGTCGGAAACGTGCCCAAACACGTGGAAAAAAGTCCTCTTTACCTAATACACTTTCCAGGCTTTTTTGTCCTGAATATAATCCCAGACAGTGGACTTTTTCAAAGGAGGCAGTGGAAAGGTGCAGTCGGAACCGTCTTTGGACCAGACTGTAAAAACTGCCATCTCTAACTATATTCGGCTGAAATAGTCACAGCTATCGACCAGCCGTGGCCCCTGCTACACACACACACACACACACACACACACACACACACACACACACACCGTAGCCTGTTGTGTTTGTTGAAGGCAACAGGCATGGACTCCGGTTTTTAGGTACTAATACCTGGTATTCTCCATATAAACCAATATTGGCCAATGTATGTACTAATACCTAGGTCTCTCTATAAATCAATGTTGGCGCACTGAGTGCGTTTCCTAAGCTTACATAGTTTGTTGTGGTACTTCAGGAGGGAATGGAGGGGCAGGGGCAGGGTGACAGGGTGCTATTCTCCCGGGGCATTTGAGAAGCAGGTCTGGTTGGAATGTTATCTCCTTTCCTACGGAAATTTCTTGAGAGGAGAGGCAGCAGGGAAGCCGCCGACGTGAGGGCTGCACCTTACTCCGTGGCCAGCAGGGAGGGGGAGGGAATTCAAGAGAGGGGCTGAGACTCCGGAGTGCCTCTCTAAAGTCTTTCTCGGGGGCCTCAGATTTCAGCCCATCAGTGTCAGTCCTTTGTCTAACTCCCCTTTGAACCCCCACCCGCCAGCCCCTGGACCAGGCGACGAAGTCTTTAGCCTTTAGCGTCTGCGCGCTCCCTCGCTCATCTCTCTCCCGGTTCTAAACTCGATGGACAGTGATCGGTTTTGTTGAACTCCAAGTGCTTCAGCGAGGCGAGTTGTACGCTCGTGCGCCTCATAATCAAAGCTGGTGGAAGAGAGCGCGTTTACACCGGTGCGCACACCTCTAGGACCCCACACTCTGCAAGTTCCATATTCTTTCTCAACGTAGAGAGCTGCAAACGACTCCAGCCACGACCCGCACAGGGGAACGCTGGGCCCGAGCCCCCCACTCGCAGAACTGAGCACCGAGGGCGCCTCAAACCCCGCGCTTGTTTGCACACTACGAATCCGAGAGCTGCAGTACCCCGGACCCGAGGTCTCCAGATCCGAACCGGGCTGGGGAGGAGGACGAGAGGGACGCACCAACGCGCAGCGGGCAGGGGCTGTGGGCCACTTACGGACATCCCGGCCTTGACACCGAAGGACCGCGGCGACCAGCAGCGTCAGCAGCACCAGGGTCTGGGCAGCCCCGAGGCGCATCATGGCTCCCCGCGGGGCCTGGCGGAGCCCGCCGGGCGGAGAGAGCGAGGCGAGGCGGCAGGAGCGGGGCAAGGGTCCGGGTCTCTACCGCGCCCTCATGCAGGAGGCCCTCGGAGCAGGCGGAGGAGGCGGGAGACCCGGCAGCCCAGCAGCTCTCTGCGTCTTCTACCCGCAGCGGCGCCCGTTATATGCGCCCGATCTCCCTCCGGGCTGGCAAACGCCCCCAAACCGCTGGCCGTCCCCGACCCCCCGCCGGGCTGTAACCTGAGACCCGCCCCCGGAGCCCGCCCGCGCCCGGCCGAGTCCGCACCTGCCCGGCCGGACCCCCCTCTCCGCCCGCCGCTCTGCCCGCCCCCCACCCCTAGTGTGCCCAGTGGCCTGATCGGGCGGGGCGCAGAGACGATCCCCAGCACCCCCCCGCCCCAACCTGGGACCGCGGCACTGCCCCCTCCAACCACAGGCGGGAAAGGGGGCCCCCGGCCCCGCCCCTCGCAGTCCTGCCGGGGTTGGAGGGGAGGGGGTGTTTGCAGAGGAGCAGGCCGGGAGCCCAAGACCCAAGACGGAAAAGACGCGGGAGGGGGCAGGGAAGCAGTAGAAAGCAGCCGCAGGGGGAAAGGGGGCACCGCGCTTGGGGTGCTGGCAGTGGGGAGCCCACAAAGTTATCCGAGTCTTCAGTCTTGAAGACAGGCTGGTAGAACCAGCTGTGGGGGGTTGCCCCGACTCATCTTCTAGCCCCTTCCCAGGACTCCCACCTGCAGGCTGTGAGCGGCAGGCCCTCCCCCCTCCAGCTAGGCTATGAAAGGGCCTCCTCTGAAGCCCAGGCAGACGTTGGCCTGAGCAGGCGGCCAGGAAAGGGGCTTGTGTGTTCCTGCACAGAGGAAGACCTGTGCGAGGTGTGGGGGGCGGGGCAGGCTCTGGGAAGGGACTAAGGAGCTGCACAGAACCCAGGGAGCCCAGACAGAACGGTGCAAGCTGACCGGATTGGGGGCGGCGGTGGGGGCTGTCTACTTCCAGGCTGAGACATGGTGTGTGCTGTTCCTGGCTGGGGTCCGGGAATCCCGGCGGGGAGTGGGCGCTGCTAGCGGGGTAAAGCAGCTTTGGCCAGCGGCCGTTGGTCACTCTGTGGCCTGGGCCAGGGAGCCAGGAGGCCGCTCCAGCTGGACCCAGTTCTGTGAGCTGTGGGAGAAGCGCCAGAATTCCCAAGGTGGCCCCATGGCCCTCCACTTCTCGTCTCACCTTCCCTGGTGAGCGCCCCACAGCACCTTAGCCCAGACTGCCTTCTCCCCCGACCCAGCTGACTCTTGTCTTGGTCCTCCGTGTCTCCTTTGATACCAAGAAGGAAAAGCCCCCAAATAGACCTTCTTCCTCATGAGTGAGATGGTACCCAAAGTGAAACTCAGGATTTAGGGCCTGGCTGGAGCAGCAGCTCCCCTCTCCAGGGTAGCTGGGTTTCTGCGGAGCTTTCCCCCAAAAGCTGAGAGCACTTGGAAGAAGCTACCCCACTGTTGGTTCAAATTTACAGGTTTATCCCAATGCCACCTCATGCTTACAAGCCTACCCCAGTTACCCCAATTCCATCTTTTTTTTCCTGGTACTGGGGATTGAACCCTGAGGCATTCTACCTCTGAACTACACCCCCAGCCCTATTTTTTATTCTTTATTTGGAAACAGGGTCTCACTAAGTTGCAGAGGGCTTCGCTAAGTAGCTGAGGCTGGCCACGAACCTGCGATCTTCCTGTCTCTGCCTCCCAAGTACTGGGATTATAAGTGTGCACCACCATGCCCGGCTTCCATCTCATTTTTAGAAGTTCCTCAGGGTAGAAACAGGAATTCCAAGTGTGCAACACTTAATTTTTGTGCAAGTGTGCTGGCTGCAAAGGGGAAGAACTTTCATTGTTTAAAAGAGATGCCCCAGCTGGGCATCATGGCACATGCCTGGAATCCTAGTACTTGGGAGGCTGAGACAGGATGATTGCAGGTTCAAGGACAGCCTCAGCAACCTAGCAAGATCCTGTTTCAAAATAAATAAATAAATATTTGTTGGGTTTTTTTTGCAGTACTGGGGATTGAACCCAGGGGCATTCTACCTCTGAGCTACACCCCCAGCCCTATTTTTTATTCTTTATTTTGAAACCAGGTCTCACTAAGTTACGGAGGGCCTCACTAAGTAGCTGAGGCTGGCCGTGAACCCGGATCCTCTGGTCTCAGCCTCCCAAATACTGGGATTACAAGCATGCACCACCACACCAGGCTATAAATAAAAATTTTAAAAAGCCTGGGAGTGTAGCTCAGAAGTAGAATCCCCCTGGGTTCAATTCCCAGTACCACACACACACACACACACACACACACAAACACACGCACGCACATGCGCACACACACAAAAGAGATGCCCTCCTGTTTCATCCAGTCTGAATGGAGATGTTGAAGGATTCCACTACTGGTTAAAATGTCTCCTCTAAGCCGGGCATGATGGCATATGCTAGAAGAAAGTCCGTCTCAAGCCTGCAGTGTCTCATGTCCTCCTTGGAGCCATGGGTCCTGTCTTCTCCACCTGAAAAGTACAATAACCAAATCCCACACCCTTATCAAGTTCGCCAAGAATCTCTAAGAAGCCTTCCCTAAAATCCATAGAATGCAGAAAGACAGTGTCTCCCTGTCTTTCGAAATCCCTCTGGCATCTGTAGCTTATATCCCCAATTGTACGCTAAGCTACATACATTGGGGAGGGGGTATGGTTTTCATTTTTTCTCCTTATATTCACTCATTTTGCCTTGCCAATAAACCTGGAAGGTCCTTAGGTACAAGAACTGTATCTAGCACAATTTTAGCACATAGGAGGACTTAGGTAAGCCCTTGCGAGCTAATTCATCTAGATGCAAAATAAGAGTTTGTTTTTGTGATACAAGCAACACATAATCAACTATAAAGTGAGGCATTCCAATAATCTCAAATACAAGTGATCATAAAAATTCAACAGAAGAAAAGAGTTTTGGAGAAAAAAGTAAAGTATATGAACAAAAATTGAAGCTTATCCAAAAATGACCTAGATCGGTGAGCAGCAAAGTAGTACGTACTTGCATTGCTAACCTGCTCTTGATTTCATTCTCTGTGATTTATCTTTGCCAATAGGCTGTATCTACATATAAGAGCTCTGGATTCTTTCCAATAATCATGGTCCATCTGTGAAAACAAAGTTTAGTTCCCCACTCCCTGGGGCAAATATTCTTTTCATCAAAGACGGGAATCAACAAAAGCAAAATGAAATTTAAAATTTAAATTTTAAATTGACAAAGCCAAAATAAACTATGGAAATTATTTAATTCAAAAGCCAACTAAACACCAATAGTAATATTTTACTTGTCCATGAATCCAATCAACCACAATTTTCAAAACTTCTAATTTATGATTCAAAATAGAATTAAACCTATATGTGGCAAAAAATAAAATCCCACTGATTTGTAGAATACTTATCTAGTCATCTCACTATGCAGAGCAGAGCTATGAGTCTGAAAGGAAGGAGAAATATACTTCTGAGTACCCAGAACTTATATTATGCACTAAAGCTTTACTTTATGCATAGTAGAACCCTTTTTTACTCTGTGTCTATTAGTTCATAGTTTACATATTATATTAACAAATAGTGTCATCTGACTTCACCAATTTGATGCAGACAAATAGAGGTAGGATAGGAGAGCAGTTTTGGGGTGACAACACAATAAAAATAGCAAGAAAGGTCTTTAAGAAGGGAGACACAGAAACAATATGAAATTAACACAATGAATGCAAAACATGGATGCCTAGGCTAAAGAGGGTATGGGTCAGTGGCTCTATAGTCCTCGGTGGTTCCAGGGAGTATCTTATTTTACAGAGGCTCATTATGAGGAACTTAGATGTCCAGTAAAGCGTTCATTTAGGTTTGATATGGTATCATAGAGCAGACAGAGAAACACGATTCCAGTTTAGAAAGACCTCAATTAATCATGATGAAAACATCATTCACCTAATGCGAAAAATCTTACATGAGTGTCAGAAAGATGACAAAGTATCACAATCTCTAGAGCTATCGAACTCAAAACAAAGTGCTCCATCTTCCCCCACTTGGTAGAAAAAGGGCATGGGTGGCTGAGGAGGAGGGTCCCATGGCCATCATTGTTGCGGCGCCATTTGTTGCAGATGGTGTTCATGTTGATTGATTCATTAGAAGTCTCTCACATGAATGACAACGGATCCAACATGACAAGATCTGAGGAGGCCGGGGAGGACTGAAGAGATATCTCTTCTCTCTCCTGCCATCCTTTCACCAGCATCTTGCTTTTATTGAGCGTTATAACCAAAACATATTTGATCCCAGGAGATAGCAAAGCAGTGATGGGGCGAGTCAGGGGAAAACATCAAGGTAGTCCCAGATGAATCAGGGAAGGAAAGGGTGAACAAGGAAGATGTCAGGGTCTTTGCTTATCGTTCTCATGGTCCTTGGAGATTTGTCTGCGTGCAGAAATCTCCACTTGGGTGGAGATTTGTGCCCCTCCCAAACCGGACCAAGGTGACCTCAAAGCTGATGACTAACAAGGCCCGCAACACATCATCTTTCACTTACATCTCCAAGTACAACATGTGTAAGATGAGGCAGAATGGTCAGGAAATGAAACAGGCACTATCAGTGTATCAAGCCCCAAATCACACCAACTCTGCAAACCAGATGGATTAAATTGTTAATGTTGTGTTGTGTAGATAAAATAACTGTTTCATTAATTTCCTCTCTTTTATGGAGGTATTAAATTTAGACTTAGGTAGACACGATCTTATTGAGAAAGATATTTGTAGGTAGATTCAAAAGATCTCTTTCTCTTACTCTACATAAATCTCATTTAAAAATAGTGGTGAAGTGAGGAAGGATTCACATTCCGAAGAGGCAAACCCACCCCAAATATGGCAGGTGGTGAATGCACACACTTCACACAGGCAGGCATGGAGAGGGGCGGGCAAGCTCCCTCTGCGACACCCAGCCTCTGATGGTTGGGCTTGGTTCAGACAGCCTTTCAAGATGTGTTTATGTTTCCTTTGGCATTTTGGGGACAGAGTAACAGGATCTGAACTGTCCAGGATAGGGTTTGTCCAGATTTATGGTGTACATTCCATTCCATAAGGAACATAAATGTGTTATTATGTGTTCTCATTTCTTTTTTTTTTTTTTTTTTTTTTTTTGCGGTACCGGGGATGGAACCCAGGGGCGTTCTACCTCTGAGCTACACCCCCGGCCCTATTTTTTTATACTTTATTTTGAAACTGGGTCTCATGAAGTTGAAGAGGGCCTCACTAACTAGCTGAGGCTGGCCGAGAACCCGGATCCTCCGGTCTCCACCTCCCGAGTACTGGGATTACAAGCTTATTATGTGTTCTCAAATGCAAATGGCATTAAGAGTCCCACCCAGCCTCGTTGGTCCTGTCTCAGGGAGGAGTTAGGTACTGGGGAGGCAGTGAGGGAACGGGACTCCCAGGAGATAAAGGTTAAGAAAAACAAAATGCAGACCTCCCTAGAAGGAAGATGGTTATGTGTTGTTCATCAGACCTGAACACAGACAATTAAATGTGGACAAGTGGGGTCAAGATGTGAAGAGCCAAAGATCTATGTGTACCAACCATAGACCCATGGACTGTTGCCATGTATAGACCAGGGGACAGACATACAGAACCAACAGTCTTATGACTTTGAGGAGTTGATGGCCACAGATGACAAATGAACTGAGTCAAACAATATGAAATACGGAGACTTTCTTCACTGGTTAATGTCTACATGAAGGGACTTTAAACATATATAAAGTCCTATGCTCAGCATCAATATTAGCTACCCTCTCAGGACCCCTCCCTTGTGTGGGAACTACAAGTGTGCTCCTCTCTGGTGGATCGAGTGGACCTGGGGGAAAGGCGGTGTGCAATTGATGGTGCTTGGCCCGGGCTCCACTTGGGTAGAGCCAGAAGGCCCCGCTGGACTCTGCAGTCTGCCAAGGCTCCTAGGGGTGATCTGCCTCTCTGCTTGTTTGCTTTTTTGGAATAAACTTTCTACTTTCACTCTCCTGGTGTCTGTGGATTTCATTCTTTGACTCTGCAAGACAAGGACCGGATAAGAAACTTGGGATCATCAGTGCCATACAGATTCAGTTAGCACTGAACTCAACACCCACTTCTGTAGGAAGTGGGGATACAGAGAGGATTCAGAGAGAACATGAGAGAAAAATCGTGATGGAACCTGATTCAAGAAAGGTACTCTACAAGGGGGGGGGTGTGCATTGATGGCTGAGGAAAAGGAAGGAAGGGGAGGAGACAGAAGTGGAGAGGAGAGAAGCCATAGAATCGGTTGAGGGAGGTTTCCTAGGAGAAGAAAGTCTTCAAGGACGGGTGGGGTTGGGGAATCCAATGACAGGTAGAATGGGTCCTGTATGAAAGCAAAGAAAGGCAGGTGAACCTGAAGACATGACAGTGGTTCCAGAACAGTGTGGACAACCACAGGGTCCCTGGGAATAAGACACAGAAGGAAGGGAGAAAGTAGGGCTAGAAATTTACGACTCCCTGAAGAGCACGAGGTATCACAGAGTCCAATCCAGACCTGCCTTACTTCTAATTTTTCCCTTTCTACTTATCTCCTGCTATCTAGGCCTTTCAGGGGATGGGCAGATAAAGATGTCTGCATTTTTCATACCTACTTTTCAAAAAATGGCTATATTTTTCTCCATAAATGAACTTTTCTTTTTTTTTTTTTGCAGTACCAGGGATTGAACCCAAGGGCGTTCTACCTCCGCGCTACACCCC